>AWWV01015159.1:0-70174 GCA_001974805.1 Corchorus capsularis
CATACAAGGAATTAGAAATTGATTCCCAAGCAACAACAAAAGCTTTCTAATTGCCTCTATTGGCAATTAGTACACCAATTTGGGGAAACCAAAGATGCATGTGAGGTCCCAAACTCAGTGAATCACAAATGAAAACCGGAACGAAAGAGTTCGAGAAGTGACTCTAACAATGAGCCAAAATTTTCTCATTTTCAAGCTTGAACTCTTGTTCAAATGGTGAGGAGTCCATGCTCATTAGGGGGAAAAAGGGTTCGAACCCCTATCCTATTTGTCACTTCCTAGTTAATTTCTAATATGCCATCTAATCTAGTGAGAAAATTGAGAAATGTTCTCATTTTCTAATGTCTATTTTGATCATTGTAATTTCATTGATCGAGATTGAAATGAATCAAATCTTCTTTAACCTCCTCACATGTCAATGGAAAAAAGAAGCAGTCCACTTGGTAGGCAAATAGGCCTATGTACCCACTCATAAGCCCATTATGAGCCCACCTTCAAGCTAGGGGGACAGGGAAAGAGTTTATTTATATTATATTTAGTGTCCACTAAGCCTGCCAGGCCCAACCGTACAAACTATCCATTCAGCCCACCTCCAATCTTATTTCTTCTTTTATTTATTAGAAAGAGTTTTTTTTTTGGTATATTTACTTGTTCGAATCGGGTTGTCTCACTATAGGAGTAAAACTTTTACAACAATTCTTCGTATGCTTTATTGAAGGTAGTTTGGTTCGTGAGTAAGTTTGAATATATCAAGGAATGAATTTGCTGGAATACATATTCTTATTTAGATTCTGTGCCACTCGGAATAAAAAATTTCTCTACACGTTTGTATTCTTGCAGGAGAAGGAATGTGCGGCTATATCAATACCCATCTCGACGGTTGGATATTGGTATTATTAGACGATGTCTAGAAATAGAGCAAGGAATCTCTTTCACTAACTGATTTTTCCAAATCAATCGTATCTACTGATTATTTTAATTTCTCTTTCAGAATGTCTAATCCACCTTGAATTTCCTTGAAAAAATTAGTGGACAAATCCCTCTCCCCCGAAAATATATTACTTAACTCTCATACATGACCAACTCCGCCCGCCCGTGTCCGTGTGGTATATATGTACACATATCCATTACCCCGAACAAAACCGCTCCTGATACTTAAGTACAAAACTACAAATCCGTAAACTATAAACGTGGTTCAAATTAAATTATTTTATCATTAGGTCAATAAATAATTAAATTAAGAAGGATTTGGTGGCTTCTTTTATTTATTTTAAGAGTTTTCAGAAAAATAGAGATAAGTGTGGCTAAGTTAATCCAACAACTCAAAGTCTGACTCACAAGTCACATCCCAGAATATGAAGGCTGACTAGTAGTTTCGATAACATACGCAATCAATCTTGCCACCTCAGCAACCCTTTGACCTTAATTAACTGGATATTCTCTAATTAGTACTATATTTTCCTTTTATTTTCACTTCCTTTTCTTTAATCTTTGTGTGATTAATTAATCAAATCTAAATTAGGTACAACAATTAATTGCATGGCTTGGGACACGTGTTTTTCAGTTTAAACTTATTCAATTCTGAAGCTTTCTTACACGAACCAATCTGTTACTTCATGAGTCGCACTTTTGTCCAAACTCTGTAATCTCCGAACTAAAAAGAGTATCTAAAAATATCCTCTTTTTTCTTTTTCTTTTAAAGACTACAATTTAAAAGGAAAGGAAAAAAAAAAAAAATGAAAGATAACGCCGGAGAATTATGATCGGCAGGAGGGTTTTACAAACGAGAGCCTTGACAGCCGGTCGGCGGTGGCTTTGTCCTTATTCGTCTTCAACTCCGTCTCCGATTCCGGCGGAGCAGTCCAAGCGTCAGTTCTCTAGTTACGTTAAGGCGACGACTGCATTAACCAGTAATAACCCAGTCAATGTGAGTGACTTCTTTTTGTTCATTCATGGATTAAATCCTATTCAAATTCAAATTAAACTAGGTGAATCATGATAGAAAATAGCGGAATCAGTTAAATTTCTCATTTAAATGACTGCTGTCAAATTATTGAATGAATTTTGAAATTCTGTTTAGTTTGATTTTGAATTATATGAATGATTTAAGATGACATGGTTCTTTTTTTGTTTCTTTAAAATTGTAGCTCAATATCCAATTTGTTAAAAATAGAATTAAGCTGTTTTCGAGTAATGCTGTGGCTGATCTTCCTACCGATGGAATTGTTGAAGTCCCATTGGCTCAAACTGGTGAAGGTATTGCTGAGTGTGAACTTCTTAAGTGGTTTGTTCAAGAGGTGAGAATCATGTTGACTTTTCAATTTTTTTGATGCCATAATGTTTTCTCTTGATGATTCTAGTTCTTATCAATGCCCTGCTTTTATGCTTTCAAATGAATACCATTTCAATACTTGAGCTGTTTTTGAATGTTTGTGAATGTTGATGTCTTTGTTCTGGTTAGGGGGATGAAGTTGAAGAGTTTCAACCGCTCTGCGAAGTTCAGAGTGACAAAGCAACTATAGAAATCACGAGTCGTTACAAAGGGAGAGTTGCTTGCATTCTCCATGATCCCAGTAGCATTGTTAAGGTGAGGAATAGCTGCTAGTTCCGAGAAGTTTAGCTTTTTATCGAATAAGTAAGGTTGTTGCTACACTTAACATTATGAAAAAAAGTTTGAATTGCTGTGAATCTGTAGCTGTTCAAAACATACATGGTTCAATTGGATTCTTATTTGCTATAAGAAGATTTTGAAGAACTAAGTTGTGAAAGGTCTTTTGTGATTCTGTATTCTGGTTTATCCTAGGAAGTTGTTCTTTACGCCTTTTCCACTATGATTTCATTGGAACAACAATATAAATGCTTCCAAGTTCAAATTGCAGGTTGGAGAAACTCTTCTGAAGATGGCTGTTGGGGATACTCAGGTTCCTCCAATAACCACTAATGTTTTGGAGAAGTTAATTCCGGTTGATGCTAAACCTAACAGAGATACTACTACCGGTGGAGTCCTATCCACACCTGCTGTTCGAAACCTTGCAAAAGAGCACGGTATAGACATAAATGCTGTCCAAGGAAGTGGAAAAGATGGAAGGGTATTAAAAGAAGATGTGCTTAAATATGCTGTCCAGAAAGGGATCGTCAGAGATCCAGCAGTTACTCTTACTGCTAATCTTGGAGAAAAGAGTTGTTCATATGCATCACCCAATGTTGTAGAGAACAATGAAGATACAATTGTTCAACTAAGGTATTACATTACCTAATATAATCATCATTGACTTAAGTGTTTTCACTTTTTAAGTTAAAATGCTAATGATTCAACCCCTTCTCTCTCTCTTGTCCAGGGGATTCCAGCGAACAATGGTTAAAACAATGTCCATGGCTGCCAGAGTTCCACATTTTCATTATGTAGAAGAGATTAACTGTGACACACTTGCAGAACTCAAAGCATCTTTTCAAACTAACAATAGTGAACCTGGTATAAAGTTCACATTCCTTCCAATATTGATAAAGTCACTTTCAATGGCCTTGAGTAAATATCCCATGGTGAATAGTTGCTTTAACGAGGAGTCACTTGAAGTAATCCTTAGAGGTTTGTAGACTTGTTCTGACTTTTCTTGGCTCCAAATGTACATGTGTATAGTCATTGTTATTGTTAGTCTGAGAAGTTTTTAAGTCCTTTTGGAGTGGTTTTACCCATGATATTGTCTCCTTGGTTGCTTTCCTGCCCGCATTCTCCTGACGTGAATCATGGTTATTTCCATTCGTTATTTTAGGTTCACACAACATTGGAATTGCCATGGCTACTCCAAATGGCTTAGTGGTGCCTAACATAAAGAATGTTCAGTCTCTATCCATCTTGGAGGTTCGTTATCTTTGACTTCTCATCTTTTCAGGACAGTAATTTTCTTAATCCCGGCCTCCCTCCTCAGCATTTTCCCTTCTAGCATACATCAAAGACTGTTCTCCGCTTATATTCTTGCTCTCAGCCATACTTTTCTGTACATTATACATGTAGATAACAAAGGAACTTTCACGGTTACAACAATTGGCACTGGATAACAAGCTCAATCCAGCTGATATATCTGGTGGAACAATAACACTAAGCAATATTGGAGCCATTGGTGGAAAGTTTGGTGCCCCCATTCTTAACTTGCCTGAAGTAGCCATCATTGCAATTGGTAGAATACAGAAACTTCCACAGTTTGCAGATGACGGCAATGTTTATCCCACTTCAGTCATGACTGTAAGCTGCAATTTGCACCATCTTGCTTTAAGTCTGTTTTTCCCTGAGATGTTATAACCGAATGATGTCTGACATGATTTCATCCTTCACAGGTTAACATAGGTGCAGATCACAGAGTTTTGGACGGAGCTACTGTCGCGAGATTTTGCAACGAGTGGAAACAATTTATTGAAAAACCAGAGCTCCTCATGTTGCATATGAAATAACAAGGGTTTGAGAGTTTATCAGCATCCTATAGGATAACTTTTTCTTCAAGGGTAAATACCCTAGTTAGCACTTTGTAAAAAAAAAAAAAAAGTTACTAATAAAGGGCCAATAAAAGTTTTACAAGATATAGATTGAAATATAACTTTCTTATGGCCTTGCTAACTAGTTCATGAGATAAATAGGGTTAACAAATATCTGAATGAGGCAGCAATTTTGAATAATTGACATTTCATTATTGTCAAATTATAAATACGCTTGTGGCCAAAAAGGAAAAGGAAAAAGAATTGGTTTATTAATGGACCAACTATACTCCATGACTAAACTGAGCAATAAGCAGATGGTATCACTCAAAACGCCACCGTTTTTCCATAGGCCGGAGTGGCGCTAAAAGCTCACCACTTAAACCGTTGTTAACCGTCAGCAAACGCTATAGAAATCCAATGGCCATAATTATGCTAAATGACACGTGTCGCAAACCCAACCCATTCACTTGATAAACTACCCTTTATTATAAAGACAATTGTAAAGATCCTTGAATTTCCAATGTCAACACTACTTCCACTCATGGGCATGGCAGCCAAATTTCTTTTCATTTTCAGTATAATCCTCGCACCCTGCTCAGCTTCTGCTGCGGGTATTTGCAATTTTTTTTTCTCAACTTCAATATGACAATGGACTCGTTGAGTTGACATTGAAATTATCAAGTTCTTAATTAACTCTTTAATTATGGAACTCTAAATTTGATGAAAAATTCAACAAAATTTGGATTTCCTTAATTTTGAAACTTGTTGCAGATGAAGCAACAATGCCGAAGTTTGCATTCAGTTGGTTGGAAGACAAGGACGAATTCCAAGCTGGAGATGTTGCTACCATCAAAATCAAAGTTCTGGGAAACTTTGACAGCAAAGGAAATGCTTCACTTGACCAAAGTGCTTTTAAGCCTGCAATTACAGTGAATGGCAAGACAGGGAATAGTTCTTACATATCTGGTGTTTTTCTAGACACTTTCGGTGATCCTAGTACTTGGCAAATCATTTTCATCCCAATTCTTGCCGGGTTATTTAATTTGATCATTACTGATGACCCTTTCAAAGTCATGGATTCATCTCTACATTTCACTGTTGAACCAGGTTATATTCTTTCATTTCAGAAACCATTTTTTTTTCTTCCAGTTGTAAATGTTGGTAAATATTAGTAACTTTTAATTTTCTGTGTTGTCTGTTTTGAAGGGCCAATGTACCCTTCTGCAAGTGTTGCTTCCTGGTTGGGATTTCTGAATGAATTTGAAGCGGGTTCGAGGGCTCCACTTTTGGTTCTTCCTAAAGATGCATTTGGAAATAACATTTCTTCAACTGACAAAGAACTGAATTCTTGTAACATTTCAATGACTGCTCTCCATGAAAATGGCTCAATTGCAAGTATGCTGAATGTCACTCACATGGCTTGGAATGAATTTGGTTATATCATTGTGGAGTTTATAGCAGTGATAGCAGGAAACTTCTTGTTGCATATAGAAGGAGGAAACCAAACCTTGAATGGCTCTCCACTACCATTCAAGGTGAATCCAGGTGACTTATTTTATATATTGATAATCATTTAACATGTGTCTATAAGTGAAATAAGCAAGCTCATTGAATTCTTGAACTGGCCTTTGCAGGACCTCTAGATGTCCAGAATTGTGTGGCCAAATGGAACTTTGAATTCAATGCATGGCAAATCTTTTCTATAATGGAAATGTTTATATACCAGCAAGATCAGTATGGGAACCTTGTTCCAGGCTCTTATGAATTTGATGTTGATGTCGTCGAAAAAGAGACCAATTTGTCTATACCTATAGGGGATTTGCTAGTTAAAGAAGTAGAACCCGGGATTCAGCTGTTTTCTTTCAGAATGACTGAACCAGGGAACTTCTTGCTCACCATTTCTGATATGAAACACAAGCAAAGCATTTCCAATATGCCATATGATTATACCGTCTTTGTAGGTTAGTATGCCATATGATTATAGTTATAGGAACTTTTCTCCACATTCTGCATCTCCTTATGCTGTTTATCTGAACCTGAGCAGGTTATTGTGATGGAGCCAAGAGTCTTGTCAATGGAACTGGTTTAAATAGCTCTATTGCAGGGAAAATGGTAGAGTTTTCAGTTTATTTATTTGACTCTTTCCAATATCCCTCTGCTGTTGAATTTGACAGACTTCAAGTGAAAATTGAAAGGGAAAATGATTCCTATCCTGTATTGCCTACCATTTATCCTGCAATTATCATTGATGATGGTATGTGTATGTTTATATATAATTTTTTCCATTAGCCATAATTTGACCAAGAGAAACACATTACTGAATTAGGAAATAATTCTAACAGGAGAATCACATGATGGTGATATAAGCGAAAGTGATTTTGCTCCTGCTCCTGCTCCATATAATGGCCTAGACAACACTGTAAGACGTTTCCCTGTATTTGTGTCTCTTAAGGTAGTTGAACTTGAGATTTTAATGACAGTTTGGTTCTGAAACAGCCTCCTGGAATTTGGAAAGGTCAGGCCACTGCATTTAATGTCATGTATACTCCTACAAAGAGTGGGATTTATAAAATTCATGTATTCTGTGGAAATATTATCCTAAATGGTGGTGATCCATTAACAAAGGAAGTAAAAGCAGGTATGAATGATACTTTAACCTAACAATTGTTGCAGAATTATGTTTTTCTGATATAATTGTCTTTGAGTTGTAACTTTGATATGGTTCAGATTCGATGTCTTATGCCATCCCTTAGTTCTATATTTCCCTAATGTCTCGATTGTGTTCAACAGGTGAGGTGAACATATCGCTCTCAGGAGTTGTGAGGCTTTCTCCCAAGGCACTGAAGCTCGTTAGAAATGAAATAGTAGTACAGCTGATGGATTCACTTTACAACCCGGTCCTTTCAGAACAGTCAAAGCTAAATCTAGAGATTGTTTCTGTTAACAAGACAGGCTTCTCAAGTTGGATGTTTGTGGATAACAATGATGGTTCATACACAGGTCACTATCTTGCCATGGAAGTTGGAACTTACGAGATGTGTGTTTCATTTGACAGTATACAATTTTCACCCAGTCCTTTTTCGATCAATGTGTACGGAAGTAAGTCATAAGCCTGTGTTGTGACCTATGTCAATCCACCATTTCATGACTTTTTTCACAAGGCAAATGATGATATAATCTCTGTTTCTGAATGTCTTTCAGGAGAATATTTCCCTAAAGCATATGATGATAAAGTCTCTCTTTGGGAGGATGAGTCAATTGCTTTTGATGTGTTAGAAAATGACTACTTTGCTGGTGGCAATGCAAGTATTGTCCAATTCTCAAAGGTAAAAGATTGAAATCATGTCATTCTTTAAGTTTTAGATTTACCTCCCTAAAATCATATAATCTTTAATAATTCTTCATGCTGATAAACTTTCAATTACTTTGCTGAGGACTTAGCTATATATGATATTTTGTCAGCCAGTTCACGGTTCACTGCTACAGCATGGAAGGCTCTTTAGATACACACCTTATAGAGATTATTTTGGGAATGATTCCTTTCTGTATACAATATCCGACATCAATGGCGACGTTGCCACTGCTTCTGTCAACATTTCTGTACTCACTATCCCACCTCAGTTTATTTCTTTTCCAAGTCAATTGCAGGCAATTGAAGATGTGATAAGTCCCAAACTCAGGTAAGGTACACTGCCAATACTTATAAGGCTTGTATCAGTAAATTTATGTACTTCCATATGATTTGAGTTCTATTCTTTGTAGTGGTTACAATGGATTTGAACTAAAGTATTCAGATCCAATGGAGAATATCTCTGTCATTCTTAGTGCTAAGTCTGGTATAATATTTCTGTCACCTACGCCAATGCAATTTTGGCAACCAATATGGAGTGAACTTTATGTTACTAAATGGGATGATGAAGGGAAGAATTTGACAATTGAGGGATGTCTAGAAGTGATCAACTTTGCACTTCAGTCGATTCAGTATCTCGGGTAATAATCGATGAACATCCTGTTTCATCTGCTTGATATCAACTATTTTATCCTCATTTCTGTTGTTTGGCCTAAATCTAGGAATGGGAATTTTTCTGGTGAAGACACCCTTAGAGTTTCTGCCAGGAACAGAAATGGTGTAAATGACTTGGATGTTCCAGTTCAAGTGGAACCCATTAATGATCCACCACACGTTAACCTTCCTGAATTCATCATACTGAAGAACACTAGGGATAAATCTTTGTTAGTTAACAAAGAAACAGATGAATTTCAGTTCTCCATTGGAGATGCTGATATTCTTAACTTCCCTGGTAAGTTACAGTTCTAACTTGCTTAACAAGATTCACTAAAACCTTTTATATTCATCACTGATGGATAAAATTAAATTTCAGGAGGTGAGTCTGGCTTTCTCCTAACATTTTCTGTTGAAGTAAGTGATGGATCCTTGCTAGCTGCTCTACCAGCTGCTCTTATCGATTCGACTGAACTGAAGCTGAAGAGCACTTATCAATGGCAACCACTTCAGACATATGTTACTATCTCAAAACATTTTATGGTCAGAGCTGTAGGAATAAGATTCCGAGCATCACTTAACGATTGTAACACTGTCATGCAACAACTGGTCTACCATGTAAGGTGCAGTAATTCCTTTGTTAATAAACATAAATAAAATTTGCAGCATTCCAATATAAATCATGTAATCAAATTACAGGGTGGAGATCATGATGCTGTTCTAACATTGAAATTAAGTGATTTGGGCCATTATGGATGCTATTCAGACTGTTCTGAAAAGATATCAAAGCCTTTGAGTGCTGAGGCTACTGTAAATCTTATCAGAAGAAGGCCTATGACCCCATTTCAAGTTCGTAGTAGGTTTCTTCTTCTATGTATTAAAATTTACTAACATTTTGAACTTCAAAACTGACATTCTTGACTTTGGTGGTGACAGCCCTTGGATCAGCTGTAGTTATTGAATTCATTTTGGTACTTTCACTTGGATTAATGCTTCTGTTCTTCACATGCAAATGTGCAATTCTTCTTGTAAAGGAGAAAAGGCGACAAAATCCCAGAAATTATGAGCTATCTAGGATGCAAAGTTTCCAGAAAGAAACTGTAAGGATTTCAACTGCAAAATTTGCAAAGTCAAACATTTTTCCTTCATTTACAGACTACCCTTCTGAAAAACAAAGTTTGATATGGCAAATTTTTGCTTCATTTGCAGTTAAGTACGAATTCAGATGATCATCAGGATGCTGTTCACTTTACAGGGTGTTGCTCAAGGCCTGTTATTACATAGCAGAACAGAACAGCCAGACACTTCCCATTTTAGTCATGTCATGTCAATGCATTAATTTTACTAACATGTTTGTTGAAACTGACATTGAATTCTGGATTATGTCTCTTGTATGATTCGTTAAATTCTTTTTAATCATATGTTCTTATTTAGTTATTTAATTTAAAATCTGGATCATCTTTCCCTTTCTTGAATCTTGCTTTGTATAATTTGAAGAAGGAAAAATTTTGTATGGGGGTGGATAAAAGGGTAATTTTGTAATAACTGAGAAAACATTACTAAAACGCACGCTCGTCGCTCGGAAAGTAACTCTAGTTTTAACTCTTTTCCACATTGCTTACCGGAGGAAGAGGAAAACATGGCGGCTGCTGCATCTTTACAGAATCTCCTCAAAATTGGGACTAAAATCGTCGCCGTTGGCCGCAACTATGCGGCACACGCCAAAGAACTTGGCAACGCCGTCCCCAAGGTATCTAATTTCTGTCTTGTAACTTGTTTCAAAGAGTAGGTTTTGATCTGTTTCTCGATGTCGGGATTCTAATGATGTTAAACTTGTGTTGCTCAGGAGCCGGTATTGTTTTTAAAGCCGACATCCTCGTATTTGGAGAATGGAGGGACTATTGAGGTTCCACATCCTTTAAATTCTTTGGATCATGAAGTTGAGCTTGCTGTTGTGATCGGACAAAAGGCTCGAGATGTGCCTGAAAATTCTGCCATGAATTATGTTGGAGGTATTATCGAATCATTTCTGTCTGATCAATTAAAATTTATTTTGGGGTGTTTTGTGGGATAAAGCAGAAAGCTTTAGGACTGATATGCTTAAAATGAGAATGGGTTGAAGATCTTGAGACCTCCCTCTTTTTTGCAAAACCATGTTGAAACTAGTAAAGCACTTTGCTTTTCTTCCTTCTCAATGCCAATTTTCTCTGATATTACAAATGGTATTTGGGTAGTTTAATGTAGAAGTTGTATCTTTTTTGGGGTATTTCTTGATTTATTTTGTTATATTACTTTGAATGGGAAACATTGGATGCTGCTACATTTTCTTGTTCCTGGTTTATGGACTACTTACATAGATTGAGATAATCGCCAATTTGATATTGAACTTACCACTTTTGTTTGTTTCAGGCTATGCTTTAGCACTGGATATGACTGCAAGGGAAATCCAATCTGTTGCAAAGGTACAATTTTGATTTATATTAGCTCGTGTGTGTGTGTTTTTTTAGAAGCATTAGTTTTTCAAATGAGAACTTGCATGTCTTTGCATGTTCTTCAATTTCTTTATTGTGGCTATTTAAATTTACTTGGGGATGAAATGCGAAATGTTCTTTGAAATTCATTCTTGACAAGGAGTATTTGCAAGTGAATTTGTGTCTGGAAATGAGATAATTGTCCTTGTAAATGATTGTAGTGCTGTGTTTTTTTTTACAACCTTACAGGATTGACAGAAGAAAAGTACTTATAAGCTTAACCATCTGCTTTTATCACTGATGTTAACTGAATCTCTTATTCCTAAGAACAAAAAGTTTATGTTATGTTCTCTTTCTATTTCATGTTAGCATTCTGCAGTTCTTATTATTTGAGCTAATGCTGTTCTTTTCTGTCAAATGTATCAGTCTGCAGGTCTTCCATGGAGTGTTGCTAAAGGGCAGGACACCTTTACACCTATCAGTTCTGTTGTAAGACACTAACTTAATATTTCCCTTTGAAGTACATAATGCCCAAATCATTTTTGAAGTTTTTAAATAATCAAGTTTTCTCCAAAATTGAAGTGTTCTCTTACTTGTAGTTGATTATTGCTCAAGTCAGGAATGTCTGGAAGCAGATTTAAGACCATTCACTCACACCTTAGTATTTGCTTAGGCATCTTATATTGGTTCTCATATTACTTCTTTATGTATAGAGAGGAGAGTAGTTATTCTTCCTCTGGTCATTTTACCCCTTATCTACCATTCACAGTCTGTTGACTCGAAAACTTTTCTGCAGTTGTCAATGTCTATGGTGCCTGACCCCGACAACTTGGAACTATGGCTAAAGGTTTTTACCCTATTATTGTTCTATTATTCCCGTTTATTTTCTGTTTACTTCTGTAATTCTTCACATTGATAACATTTTTCAAATGATGAAAGTGAGGTGCTTTTCTTTTGGACGCAGGTAGATGATGAAATACGACAAAAGGGTTCCACCAAAGATATGATTTTTAAGATTCCTTACCTCATTAGCCATATAAGTTCCATTATGACGCTTTTTGAAGGAGATGTCATATTAACAGGTTATAGACCATTCCCTTCTTGCCCAAGTTTTATATCCTCTTATTCTTATCTTCTGATCTGATAGCATAGTTTTCGAATAGTATTTCATTAGCAGTTATGGGAAATCTATTCAATTTGAAGTCCTAATTAGGTGCCCTGTTTCATTTACTTCTGTAGGCACTCCACAAGGTGTTGGCCCGGTAAAGGTAGGCCAAAAGATAACTGCTGGAATAACAGGCCTTGTGGATATTCACTTTGATGTTGGGAAACGTCAAAAGCCAGGAAGCAGTTGAGCTTAGCACATAATTCAATGCTGCTGCATGCAGAATTTGTCTTTCTGTTTCTGGTTCCGTACTGCAGCAGGTCGCAATTGGCCCATTCTTCTTTGTGGTTAACCAAGCACTGGAGCATCTTAGAGCAAACAATAACAATAACAAGCACATCTGAAACACGGCCCTCTGATCTTTTTGGATAGGAAATTAATAACAATTTCTGTTATAGATCTCGCGCTTATGGAGTCATCCTCATTATGAACATATTCAGTGTTACAATGCTTATTGACTTTGAAAACTTGCTGAATATGTGGATTGTGCTTGATGCATTCGATTGATGTAGTTCTATTGTAATAGAGTGTGATATGTGAAATAAAATAAAGGTTCAGGTACCGGCTTGGTCCAAAGGTTTGCAGATAGTTCTGGTTTATTTCCCAATTTACTAACGCATTAAAGAGTTCAAAAAGAAACAAGGCTGGCCTATATATTAGGCACCTTTACACAAGAATTGCCTGATTAATATGGACAAGGACTAAGATTATTGAACCAAATACACAAAACATATAAATAGACAACATCACAATTCACACGCTTCCCTCTCCATTTCATGTTAGAATTTAAAACAGGAAAAAGACATCAAATGGCAGCAAATTAGAACTTCTGGAGGAATTCATGTATGTGTTTGTTGATCTCCTCAGGTTTTTCTTCATGGAGAAAGTGTCCTAATCCTTCCATTACAACAACTTCCTCCAACAATGGGACATCTCTCTTTAAACCCCCTTTATGTATATAGTCCTTGGTTCCCGGAGCATTGTATGTCAAATCTAGGTCGCCGACAATGAACTTAACTGGCACTTTCACTTGGCTCCCTGTCCATGGTGCTGTAAGTTCCCAGTTCCTGCAACAAACATAACAGCAGATTAACAAACAAAATTTAACTTAGATTTTTTATCTGATCAAATTGAAAGGAGAAAAACTTACAAGTCTGTATTTCGGTAATAGTTCAAAGGGCCAGTGAAGCCTTTTTTCTGATATTGGGTGATGTAATAATTAACATCTTCTTCTGATAACCAAGAGGGCAAGCAGATTGGAGTGTCTGGTTGTCCAAAATATTTCCCCTTTGGTAAACAGAGGGGACCTGGGTTTCTGTATGTTAGAATTCCCTTTAGAACTCTCTCAAATCCTAGCTCATTAAACTCAGCTTCTATTACTCCAGGCTCCTGCAAATTTTATTATAATGATGATGAATGATGATGAAGAATAATCATAAACCCAGAGTATTGGGAGATGGCCCAAATTGAATATTTAATAAATTGATCAATTGCAAATTGATCTTCCAATTTGATTATTAAAATAACACTTCAAACAGTAGATTCTTTCTGCATTTAAAAAAGGAAAAAAAAAAAGAAAAAAAAACCTAGTGTAAATAAAATAATAAAAAATCCACTGTTTTTATAAGGTTGTTTCGTTTCATGCAAAACTTCTAGATTTACGAGATTATTACAAAAATTTGGGCTAAATCAAGATTCTTGCAAAATTTTCAACTAAAGGGTTTACTTAATCCCAATCTGTGAAACTAACAATGGAAAATCGATTAAAGAAAAAACAGAGGAAAGAAAAGATAAAAACCTGAAATCTGCAGATGTAGTAATCATCACCATAGACAGCTCTGAGAGTTTCAAGAGGTTTCCTCTTTGGGTTCCTCGGACTGAACACGACACTCATGTTAACCAAACCCTTGACTCTGTCCGGTCTAAACAGGCACAGCCACCAAGCCATCAACGCGCCCCAATCATGACCCACGACAAAAACCTTGTCCTGTTCCGGTGCGACAGCGTCCAGCAGCGCAACCAGATCCCCAACCACGTTCAAGATGGTGTAGCCGGTGGCCGAGTCGGGCGCATCGGTTTCCCCATATCCACGCAAGTCAGGAGCCACCGCCCGGTAGCCAAGCGAGGCGAAGACAGTGATCTGGTGGCGCCAGGTGTACCATAGCTCTGGGAATCCATGGAGGAAGAGAATTGCAGGGCCTTTCCCTTTCTCTGCCACGTGCATGTTTATGCCATTGACGTTCACTATCTTGTGCTCTATCCCCTCCATTTCTTCTGGCCTGCTTGAATATGATTGTGATGGCAAGTTGGAATGGTAAAGTGGGAAACGAAGGTTACTATATATATAATGATAAATACGCCTAAGACCGTCTATTATCATTCCCATATTTATAAATGGAAACTATATATATGGAGTAATGAATTCAAGCAAAATATCATTGGTTTTCGGTTGAAATTTGATGAGATGATTAGGATAGCGCCTCGTGTATATATGTTTGATGCATATTGGGAAATAAATAGAGTCAAGGTATATTATATGTATAGCATTATATATATAGTAGTAGTGAATGAAATTAATTAAAAGATTATTCCTTGCTTGTTTGATGGGAAAGAAAGGGGGGTTAAAATACTAAGGAGCTACCTGTACTGTATAATAATATTCAATTCCGTTCATGTACTAAAAAAGTGATCAATTTAATCCATGTATTTCCAAGATTAGGTCAATCTAATTAGTCTCTGTACTCGTAAGGTTAGATCAATTGAGTCTATGTACTTACAAGATTGGATCATTGAATCCGATTAATAACGGCACAATTTGAGACAATTGAGTCAATTGAGGACTCAATTGACTTGTTCTTGTGAATATATGGACTAAATTGATAAATTTTTTAGTACAATGACAAAATTGAACATTTTAATACAGTACAGGGATCTTTCAGGTATTTTGACCGAAAGAGAGTTCATGGAGGGCACTTTTTTGCTAATTAATTAAAGTTAAAAAGGAATATTATCCGAACATTTGACTGAATTAGTTTATGCATATTTAGATTTAGATTTAATGGGTCATGGAAATCGTGTTTTTTTTTTCTCTTTTCCGACCGGCAGGTCATGTTTAATTATTTAAACTCGACGATGTGAAAAGTGAAATACATCCTTTGATGGTTAGATTTAGATAATGGGGTGCCGTATGGGGACACGTTAGACAGTTTTGCTTTGGAAATCTTGAAATTTCTAATGGTGGAAGGGAGCTAATTAACAAGAAAAAAAAGAGAATAAGGTAATTACTATATGAAATTCTTCGTATTGTGAAGAGGGGTGTTTAATGTTAAAGCATTATGGGAGTAAGTTATAAGATGAGATGACTAGGAATAGGACTTGTGTTGTTTGATGTGAAAATGAAGTCGAAGCTATATATATAGTAGAAGAATTAATTAATTGAAAGATTATTTATTCCTTGTTTGTCTTGATGGGAAAGAGAGGCCATGGAGTCAGACTTTACGAAGCAATAGAAGGGGGTAATTAATGACGTAATGTAATTGTAACCAATGCCTCTTGAACTCAGTTGGTGGAATTTAAGATTTTGAGTTCGAGCCTTATGAAAAGAAAAAGCAAATGTTGGGAGAGTTTCGTCCAATTAAATCTAACGTATCTCAATATCATATTAATCGATTAATTTGACTACCGAATTAGTCAAGAGGGTGTGTAAAAAAAAAAAGGGATGATGCAAATTATCAAAAATTTTCACTCAATTAGTTGATATATAAGTATGTTTTCTGAATTTTAAGAGACACGTTAGATTTAACTCGACAACGTGAAACACATATTTTTATGGGTAAGTTTAGATGATGGGGTGGCATATGGGGACACGTTATTAGTTAGACAGTTTTGCTTTGCGAATCTTGAAATTTCTAAGGTGGAAAGAAGCTACTTTAACATGAAAAAAAGATAAAGGTGCAAAAGAAAGGTCCAATATAGTGGCTTTAAGATTAGATAATGGGGATTTACAGACTAACAGTAAGGGGGTGAGCCTGAGGAATCTCTTACATTTTCTAATACCAAAGAATAGAAAAAGAAGGGCATATACGCATATACATGAAGAAAGGACAAAAAAGATTAGGTTTCGAATCAAAGTAGTATTTTGATGAACTTGTTATGGTTATGCATGGCATTAATTTAAGTATTCATGGCAAACAAGTGGATTATGATTAGGTTTTCCCTCTGGAAAAGGCTAAAGAATACTCCATATGATTGCAAATTAATTACTACTATTTGGTGACCCCGCCCACCCCATGTGTCTTAGTATCATATATGTGAATTGGAATGGGGCGTTTTTTTAATTAAAACTATAAATTATTGTTCTTTAGGGGTTATATATGGATATAACGTCATGATAAAGATAAGATTAAGCATGTAAATGATTGGATTCGATCTTTTTTCTATTGCTTTGAAGAACCTAAAGCAAAGTTTGAAGAACCTAAAGCAAAGTTTCATAAAAAGGACTAATATCCAAATTGGGGTTAAATCTTTCCAAAATTGCTCAATTTGAGTTTTAAACCTTTAAATATAACCAAATTGGGCCTAAACGTTAGCAAATTGCAACAAATTGAGTCTATTTTGGATGGAAATTTAGAATGCGCCGTTATTACAATTCCAAATTTCCATCTAAAATATGTCGAATTTGATGCAATTTGCTAACGTTTGAGACTAATTTGATCCTGTTTAAAGGTTTAAACTCAAATTGAGTAAGTTTGGAAAAGTTTAGACCCAATTTGAACATTAAGCCTTCATAAAAATATGACAAACTTGGTATGGTAAGGGCCTAAGGGGAGAGACACTTCAACAAATTAGAGCCTATTCGGCCCAAAAAACCAAATTAGAGCCTAAAGCACAATCTAAAATGTTGTCGGTAGATTTACCCAAAAAAAAATTGTTGTCGGTAGTAACCGGAAGAGGCCAAAAGTAATGGATCCTGGCGTTTTGGTTTTGGATGTGTCTTAGAACAACGGACTAAGCTTTCCTTGTGGGTCAAAGACAAGATATGGGCTTTTGGATTACCACATATATCGTGAGATGGGCATAAGAAACTAGGCCCGAGGTTCTTTCTTCCAACACTATTTTTTTTTGCAGCTATTTTATCATTGGCAGCTTGGTACAAACAATTTAAATATGTTTTGTCAAGTTTAAAAAATGAGATACTAGTAATTACTAATAGCTTGATTAAGGATTGCCATTATCATTTAACAATAGTAATATCTTAATAACGAAGCATAATAATTCTTGCTTGTCTTTAAGAAGAGAATTTCTAACTTATTAATCTCGTTTCCATAAAAAGGAAGTTAAGAATCATTAGAGTAGTCATAGCTCCTTCGTGTCAAGTACTAATAATGAAGGAATATTTGATTTGAAGGGATAATTGGATATAAATCATAAATGGGCAAAAATTTTGCCTCACCTAATTTCCCATGTGGAAGGTTCAAGTAATGTAAACATCAGTATGTTGGAAAAGTGCAGGGTAAGGGAAGGCCCCAATCCCATTGCCATTTTGAACAATTCAACCTGCACCCACCAATCAGCTTTAGATCAGCTCAAAACTTCATAAATTGGCTATGTAAGTTTATTATCATGTTCTTGAGATTATTCAAAGATTTAACCAAAAAAGAAAAATTTGCTTCCATGACAAGAAACTTCTACGAGAGTATATTTATGTGTATTTTTCTTTTTTACCCCATCGGTAGAGCACTAATTCGGATCCGGTCCGTGTTGCGTACCTGATTTCGGTGGGTGAATCTTACAAGATAGATAAATAAGTGTAGAGCCTCACAAATCAAATACCCAAGAGATTGAAAGTCTCAAAATTAAATTAACTAGAAAAGATTGGTTACAAAAGATCCAAGAATGAAGCAAAATTCCATTCTTGAATTTGGAGAGAAAAATAAAGTTAACGTTAAAAGCCTAAAACTAAGAACTAAAATGCTAAGTAAAATTCTGAATTGAAAAGTTAATTTCCTTGACATGCTGCTGCCTCTAATTATAAACCTAATTTCTAGTTTTTGGCAATTTACGATTTTGCCATAAGTCCTAAAGATAACTAATATAAATAGTATGGGGTATTACAAGTCTTTTCCAAGGCCCAAATGTAATGTGTCCAGCTGGTCTTAATATTAAGTCCAATGAGTTGAGCCCAACGTGCCTTCCAAATTCTGTCTTGATTTCACAGCCCTGTTTCGACCCTGCGGAAGGTCGAAACAAAAGAATTTCTAGCTTGATTTCGACCCACTCCAGGTTGAAACAGAATTTTTCCAACTTGTTCTAAATAGCTCCAATTTAGCTCATTTTGCCTTGAAACACTTCGATATGTACCTAAAACATAAATATGAATAAATTAAGCATCAAGTACATAGAAATAGGCACATAATCAAATAGAATTAACATTTAAAACATAAGAAAATATGTACCTAACATCTATCATTAGTATTTGGTCTTACATGAGGGGAGGGGCCAGGGAAGACTGGTTTGTTTTTTTGGTCCGTGAGAAAGGAAGAGTAGGGTTCGAACACCTACTCTTTTTGGTGAACTTCTAAGGCTCTAACCACTAGACTAAAAGGTAGAGTTTGCTTCTATCTTTAGTTTTGAAGTAAGGAAATATGTAACAAAATGGTGGTTGGAGAATGAGATTTTTTTTTGTTATATTTACAAGTTAAACTTATTAAAACGGCATATTATGAAAGCAAACTCTCTTAACAATTATTTTTTAATTCATAATAGTCGAAACTTTACCTAAAAATAGCAAGTTGCCAAATTACTTGAACTACCTAAGAGTGAAAAATGGAAACCTTGTGCTTAGGATTTACCACCTCTCAAATCCCAACTGACAGTAGGTAGGTTTGGATTTGAATAGTACTATAACAATTTTCCAACAAGGAAAACGACGTTTCTATAAGGTTGAGTGCAGCGAAAAGGAGTGGAGCGTTGCATTTAGCAAGCAGCCAATCCCACATGCTGCTGCCGCCGCTTCATATTTTGGATTCTTCTTACAATTTCAAACATATCATTTAAGTCTCTTCTTTGTCAAGTTGCTGTTCTTCTGAAATATTTGATCTTTCCTTCGTAAATTATATACCTTCTTGCCCACCCCACCGTTAAATTATACCTTCTTGCACTTAAATTTAATCTGAAAATTTACCCTATTTAGGCCCCAAGAGGCCAAAACTAAACACCCACAAGAATCAAGCAGATCTCATTTGCCGACTAGCTAACGTTTTTTATGGTCTTAGTTCCCTCACTTCCCTTGTTAATGGTCCTACATTTTTTGACCAAACCACGTGGTTTATGGTTCTCAAAATTGGCTTAAGTGACCCACAAAATATCAAGCAAGTAATATATGGCTGGTTGCTTGCAACTTGGTTTGAAAAAGTACAAAAAAGAGAACGAATCTAACAGAAGAATACGCAAGAGATACCAAGGGATCCAAATCTAGCAGGCAGGCACCGGTTTCATGTTCTGAAACTTTAATGCCGCAAAGGGTTGTTGTTTAAGGGAACAAACAAAACAAGTCTTCTTCTTAACAAGCTTGGGATCACAAATAAAATAAACATCTTAGTTTAAATATTAAACTTACTAGTAAAAAGATTCTTGATTGCTGTGCAATGAAAATTTAAGGAAAAAGGAAAAAGAAAAGGTGAAGAGTCTTAGTCAAAGCACGAGTTCATTAGTTTTGCAGAAATCAATAAAGGAAGGAAGCAACAACCGAAAAATCCTCCACTACAACAAAGGATTAAAAGTACTAATCGAACACTTTTGATTCTTGCATTTTGCAATTTGAAGTAACAAAGCCCCAGAAGATTAAAACATACACACATTACATTACTTATGTTGTTATAGCTAAAAGAACTAGCTTGACCCGAAAAAAGATGGGTTGATTGAACTTGAAACAGAAGAAAAAAAAAATTGGCTTGGTTAAGTGACCAAATATATGGGCATGGCGGAAGTAGAAACCCTGTGATTCTGCTCCGTGTTAAGTTCCCTTAAACTCAAATAAGGAATAGCCAAGTCTCCTTTTCTTGAAGGAGTTATGGTTCCGGCCAAGGGACCCGAAGATGGGCGGCTCGTGGTTCTGTAAGGAGTGCTCGAACCACTTCTGCTCTCTGTTATATATACTGGTCCTGAAATTGAAGCCCTGAAAGCTCTAGCCCTTGCTCGATGGACATCGGGTTCAAGATCGAGATCCAAGTCGAGATTGTCACGGTGGAAACTGCCATGGTGGGGAGGAGCCCATTTCTTCCACTTGAAGAAAAGCAGAGCATTTTTCCACCATCGTTTCTTCTTCTTAGCCTTGCTTGATTTCTTGGAATGGTCGTCTTTGGAAATGGGTTTTTGGAGCTTGAAATGTAATGAGTCTATGGATCTTGAAGTTTCTCTTTTGTGCTTCCTTGCTTCTTCCAAGACCTGGGTTTTTTAGGTAAAACAGAAACAAGAAATGGGTTAAGTTAAAGTGAGGAACTTTGGCAAAGAAACGAAAGAGAAAGCCTGTTACAAAAATGGTGACAAACCTGAAAATAGTCGATTTGGGGGTCAAAGCCATAGTCACTGAAATGCTGAGGCTCAGGCATGGGAAAGATTGGGGATTTGTTTGACATTGTTTCTGAAAAATTCTCTCTTTAATTTCAGTTTGAGTTTACTGACTAAAAATTGTTTTCTTTTTGTTCCCAAGAGAGGGAAGATGGGATTTTTAAGAGTAAAAAGATGACTTTTTGAGAAGATAATAAGGAGGGTTGGGAAAGTTAAAGAAAGAGGAGAAGAAGAGCTTTGGGGCTCAAGGTGGGAATGGCCGTTGGGAAGTGACAAACCCTAGTAAATGCCAAGTTAGCATCTTTTTTTGAGATTTCCAATGAAACCCATTTTTAATTAATTAACTATAAAAAGCTTAAAAGGCAAAAACCGTAGTAGTAGGAAATTAGTAAAAGGTAGGTTGATTTCTTGATTCTTGATGGACAGTTATAAGTAAATTTACTTACAAAGAGGAGGAGAGCCCCCATGTGCCATGGATTATGGATATGAAGCCAAGCTACTTCTTTCTTTTGTTTTATTTAATGCTATACTATCACAAGAATTGTATTCATTCATTCATTCAAATTTGATTCAAGATAAGATCTGTGTTTTTCGAATTTGTAGCTTGCATTGTATAGATCATAGCCCATTAAAATTTTCAAAATTCTTGTCAGTATATATCTAATGCAACTACATTTTCTTGTTTTGTTCTGTTCTGTCACCTCTTTGGAAAAACATATTTTTGTCCTGTTTATCATCAGTTCTACTAAGTTCTAACAAGTGAAAGGAGCACTTTCAGTTTTCAGCCCCATTTACCATTATTTGTAATGTAATCATTGGGATCTTGAAACTCTTGGTGCCCAATGCGATGCCCATTTATATCCCTCATATCATTAGCTCTTTTGAAGTTTAATTAACAATTAGGTTTTATGCAATAGTCTATTGCAATTGTTAATTTCCACTAAACTTGCTTTCTGGTTTCTTGTTTCTAACTTTTCTTAAGCTTTATTTTTCCCGATGAAAATGTAAACACCATTTCAACTTTCAATCCTGCAAGTTTTGTGCAGGCTTGATCAAAGTAGGTTACACCACTTCCCTTTAACAGCAAAATCCTGCAAATTCAAAAGTTGTTTAGAGTTTTGGTAGACATAGCAAAACCTTATTACGGTTCTTTTCATTGTGATAATTTAACTAACATAACCATCAAAACATAGAAGACTAGAAGGTACCAAGTAGAATGCATAGGCCATTATAAATCTCTTGACCTTTTACAAGGGAAAATTAATGAAGGAATGGAGTAGTAAAGTAATTTACTTTTGTCGGTACAAGGCCCCTCGATATCCAACATACCGAAGTTTCATGGGATCTCAATTAATTCGGAGTCAAGGGTAGATTAGACCCTAAACAGAATAAGATCCCTTCGTATTTATTTTCTCCAATTACAAAAATCGAAGACATTGTTTAAAAGTATATTGAATTTCTTCTATTCAACCCAATTTGATATCAATCATAGTAATTAAGTATTATTTCTCTTTATTCATTACAGTCACATTATACACATTGATATGTTTGCCACATATATCTTCAAATCATTACTACGACATAAATGAAGGCATCTAAGTTTTTATTTTAAGACCAAACTTCATAATTGAGACACAGAAGCACAAAAAGGAACTGAAACCTGTCAAATCTCTCTTATTACACTCGGTAACTGATTAACTTTCGAAAACAAAACAATCTGTGTAAACATAACAGAGAATAAGAAGAGAAAAACATGGTTATAATTCAACTCTCAATCCCAATTCTTCCTCTGCATGCTTCATCTAGTTATCTTAATCAAAATCATAGGAAAATGCAAACTCAGATATACTTATTACACTGACTTAGATATTGATGAACATATCTTATTAATTATACCTTGAAAGTATTGTATTTTTTATTGTGCATTGTCAGCAACATAAGGGGCTGTCCCCATGGAATCTAAGATAGTTAGAGCCTTCTTTCTGTCCCCCATTTTTTAGTGTACAGTGAAGAGAATTGAGACCTTAAAAGGCTTAAACTTTGACTACTACTTCATCTCTTTCTTGCTTTATTACAAACAAAGCATAATGTGTGAAAGTGCGGAAGTGGGAACCATGCATTTTTGTTTCTTGATAAATGAGAGCATGAACATCACGTGAAATTCCATATGCTTTGTTATTTTATTATAACATCATCACGGGTACGAAGGAGAAGTAAAAATTTTGCAGCAGCGGCTGCTAGCAACTATGAGCATTCGTGTCAATGTGTCATGCTCACGAGTTGCAACCTCTTTATAGCATTTAATTAACTCATGACTTTGATAATAAAAATCTAACAAGGCAAAGGAAACTTCACAATTTGGACTTTTGGAGAGGTGTTGTAAATTAAGTAGTAGTAGTAGTATCTTATTGACTCTTCCAAAAAGTTAAAAGTTTCATACTTATCCAACAAATGGGTTCTTTCTTCATGCTTGAAGTAGTGCAGAAATGCTTTTCTAATTGTTAAAAAGGGGTCTAAGTTTGGCCATGTTTGACCAAATTTCATGATTTTAATCTGTGGGTATAGAGTTCAGATGGTAAAAATGCAGCAGAAATTTCAAATTTCCCAATAATTTGCCATTAATACTAAATTTCATGATTTTAACCCAATCAGGATTCAGGAATCAGCAAAGGCCCAAGGCCCATCTAAAAGCGTTTCCTTTTCAATTTCATTGATAATAGCCCACAAGCATCTCATTTTCATTTTCGTTTTCAATAGAGTGCTTATTAAATACTATACCCATTTTGCTTTCGTTTCATTACTCATTTTCTGATCCGTACAGTTCTGAATGCAAAATGCTAACAACCATGATAATAACTGAAAACAATGTTACTCCCTAATCCCTAGTATCTTTATATACTTACTGTTGCAATATCTTCAAGAAAATAACAAAATAAAAAAACCATAGCTTCAAACTAATTGAATATACAAATGTCAAACATTTATTCCAATAGTAAAAACTTACGCTTTATTGACCTGAGACTAACCCTTATTTGCTTCCAAAGAGTTGCATTTGTGTTTTTATCCCCAATGGGGAATGACCAGAGTGATAAAGTCCTAGATTGGTCGTAGAAGGTACCCAAATTTGAGCCTCCACAAACTCGGCCATCTTTAATTCCAAAAAATTCGAGTCCAAAAGATCTGTAAAAACACAAATCTCACCATCTCGACTAACATTTACAGATTTACTGGTACATCAAACATTAACTTGATTGATATTTACTATATGTGTATGTATGTATGTTATGTATATGCATTAATCTTGTGTATAATAATTGGATTTGATCCCTTAAAGATGAACTGAAAATTAGAAAGCCCAAAACCAAAATGGGCTAGATAACGGTCCATTAATGCATTAAAAAAAAGTTTTCATAAAGTGAAGCAAGGGCAATAAAGTAAATTTGAAAGAATTCCCCGCGTCAACCCTGGCGTCTGTTAAGACTGAATAGCTGAAGCAGGTGCAAGGAAACTGGAATACCCACTCAAATTTCTCTCTTTTTCACTATAAAGAAACCCTCAAGAACTTTCCTCCCTCCATTATTATTTTCTCTCCCTTTTCTTTCTCTCTTACTTAACTAAAGATCTTCCACTTTCCAATATTCCTCTGTATCCAAACAGAGCGCCGATTTTCCATTGCCTGCAATAAACAAAAGCTTCACCTTCAGCCATGAGTGGAACTGGAACTGGACTCCAAGAGAGGCCTAGAGGTTTCGATAACGATCCTTCTACTATTCCCTCTGACACCAACGGTAGCTATGCTTTGAGCGGCAAAATCATGCTCAGCGCCATCGTCGTTCTGTTTTTCGTCGTCATTCTCATGTTCACTCTCCATCTTTACGCCCGCTGGTACCTTCTCCGTGCCCGCCGTCGTAACTCCCGCAACCGCCGCCGTGGCTCGCGCAGGACGCAGCTCGTCTTCTACGTTGATCCCAACTCTAATGCAGTCCCCGCCGCCGCCCGCGGTTTAGATGCGCGTGTCCTCAAGTCGCTCCCGGTCTTCACTTTTTCGTCCAAGACGAACCCGGATTCCACACCCGAGTGCGCCGTTTGTCTGTCGGAATTCGAGGAGAATGAGGCGGGTCGGGTCTTGCCCAAATGTAACCATAGTTTCCATTTGGAGTGTATTGATATGTGGTTTCACTCTCACTCCACGTGTCCCCTTTGTCGGGCTCCGGTCGAAGAATCCGTACCCGTATCGGAGAACCCGGGAGATGTGGTTTTGAATATTAACGAAACGGCAGGGGGTGAATCGGGATCTAATCAGAGCTCGGAACTATGTGACACGTGTCAGCACGAGGAAGGGCAGGCAGGCTCGTCGGCGTCTAGGTCAGGGAGGAAGTTGTCAATTGAGGTTCCCGGAAGGAACATGGAAGGTTTCCAAGGTGAGTCAAGTGGATGTGAGTCAGGGCCGAGTCAATCATACAAATCGCCGATGAGTCGAATGTTGTCATTTAAGAGAATACTGAGTAGAGACAGAAGAGGAAGTGGAACGAGTTCTTGTCCGTCGCCGATAATTGTGGCGGCTGAGGTGGACATCGAGCGAGGTGGGGACGAGACTCGGCAGCAAACTCAGGGTTAACTCGGCTTGTTTGTGACTCGGTAGGACAAAAATTATTTAGCCACGTGGTGAACTTACCTTATCGAAGTTAAAAAGACATTCATTCGAGGGGAAATCCACGAACGCCGAAGGTCATTGGACTGAAGGAATTTACACGTGGCAGATTTTGAGACGTTGATGAGCGGCTAAATCCTTTGTATTTGTGAATAGATTTTGTCTTGATTAAATTAATTTGTTCTTTTGTTTTGTTTCCCTTTAATTAAACCTTTTGTTTTATGGGGAAAATACAGTTAATTTTTTTAGGTAAATATAAAAGGATTGTTATCCGTTCCTTCCTGGAAAAAATACAATATTAATCTGTCACTATTATTGTCACAAAAATGAAAAATGGGAGATTTTTTGTTAAGAGGAAGAAGTGGGTAATGGTTTCCCAGTCAAAGAAAGAAGTAGGTACATTGAGCCATCAGTTTGAAGTCAAATTTAGACTGTGGATGTATATCTTCATTAGTCAAGGCATCCATACTTGGATCAGTTTAGCTAAGATTTTTCCACTCATCATCTTTGAACTTACTACCAAAATTTCCCCATACTTTAGGGAAGAAGTTACATTATTTTTTCTTTCTTTCTTTCTTAACCTTATCCAATTCTTAACTAAAACATCCAAGCTTTCATGAAATGTAAAGAACATGATCCAAAAGCATATATCCCAAATTTGTCTGTCGAGTAAAATGAGTTTGATATCCTTTAAGTAAGATCAGAATATAGACATTAGAAGAATTCAACATATGTAAGGTTGGTTCAAATATATTAATTGTGGAAAAGTTTGATATCCTTTAAATAAATCCTGAATATAGGTATCGAAAGAATTTTGTCATACCTAGGATCGAACACAACTCAATTACAACTACACTTGTTAAAAAGAAAGAATATAGAAAGAATACATTATTATTATTAATTTATTACCGTTTTGAATAATTTACCTTATAATTAACAGTTAAATTGGATAGGTTAGTATTCGATAGTCCTCAAATAAATTATTCATGTGTAGCGGTTGATGATGCAACCAATTTAAGTTTCAAATCAAACCTTTTTTTTAATGCAATTATTATTATTAGTATTATACTTTAATTTAATGTGGTCTGAACTCTGAAATCATGATCAACAATAATAGACTACTATATTAAGTTATCGGTTGATGGTGGCGCAGCTAAGGCTGTCTCAACTTGACCCAACCACCTGCATAAACATAACCCAACCCCATATTTTTGCTGCTTAACTTAAGATTCCCTAATGTTTTGACTTTTGAGTTTATATATTTTAACCTTTTTTTCTTAATTTTTTTTTGTGTTTAATTTCCTTTTCTCATCATATAGTAGTACTTTTTCTTTCTTAAAATCAACCATATTTTCCACATGAGAAATTTTTACAAGCAGCTATATTTTCTTCATATTGATTATGAGAGTTTAAGAATCAAAATAATCTTCAACAAGTGAAAAAGACTTTTTGAGGGGATTGTAATTGTACCTTCATGCTTCATCCTTATTATTTTTTTGACTAAATGTTCAAATAAAGGCTCTATGTTTGTGAAAATGCTCAATTTAGGACTTACTGTTAAAAAAAAGCTCAAATCATGGTTCAACGTTGCAAAATCGGCTCAATTGAGAGTCTTCTGTCAACGTTAGACCTTGATATGAGCTCTTGATTAAGTCTATAAAATTAATGATAGACCCTTAATTAAGTCGATTTTGCGAAGTTAGGCCATGATCTTAGCTTTTTTGAATGATAGGTCTTAAATTAAGTATTTTCATAAATATTAGACCCTTAAATGAACAATCGGCCTTGTTTTTTTTACTTTGTTGTTGTGGTGTAACAATGGGGAGCAGAATAATTGTATTTAGTCAAGGACTCGAGGGCCCAAAACCTTCCTTTCCTGCCTGCATCTGCAACAAAGGGTTAAAAGCTAAATCTTCAACCACTTCAAGTTGTTTGTTTTTTCAATCAAATTTCTTACAGTAGTTTTCGGGCCTTTTTTTGGTTTTGTTCTGTTTATGAACGCGGTTTCTTTCCTCACTTTTCCACCCATAAATTCGTACGTACCACTAAAACAAAACTCTCAAATCAGAATCCAATGGATCACTTTAGTGGGAATTTCCGTTTGACTTAATTAGTTGAGTGCTTACATTAATTCCTGTGAATCTGGACACAGCTTATCTTAAGTAAGAGACAGTACATGAAAAACCCTAATGCTTGCTATAAGGTTAAAATCTTTTTTGTGTACCAATTTTGTTTTATATGTCGATTGACCCACTTTTTTTTAACTTTAACTTAAACACGTTAATGAGCTTGTTTCGTCGAAGATTTTCAGAAAAAGCATGATGGGTTAAGTAAACAAAAACCTCCCATTTGCGATGTTTGAGTCATTTTCCAACTCCATTAACACGCCAACGCCAACTCCATTCTTTGTCTTCATTTCTCTTTTTATTTGTTAATTTCTCTCTTTCCTATATTAGAAGTCCTTTTTCGGCCCTTTGCACGTTCTTGGAACAAAGTCAAAACCAAGATGTGACGTGAGTTTTGAGAGCCATTGGTTTATGAATTTCCATTGAAATAAAAACAAATTTTCATGGAATTAGGAAACACGGAGTTGAATGTTGATGAAAGCCACGTTAAGTTGTTTTTCCTTGGTTTACTTGTATTTATTTATATTCCATTTAAAAGAAAAGGAAGGAAAATATTAAGGTTTCTTGGTTGATTGAAATAGCAAAAAAAAAAAATGATTAAAAAAAAAAGAAGAAATAGCAAAAAATTGATCACAAAAATATTCACATGGGAGACATGACATGACTCTCTCTTCTCTTCCACGTAATTCTAACAGATTTTTAATTCAATGGAAACGTGTTTCTCTTTTCAATTTTCATATACTATTATTAGTTGTAGAGTTGATGCTTCTTTGTCAAATGATTGAGGCATGTTGGTTTAAGTTGGGAGTGTTTGAAGAGTTGTTTTTTTAAGTATAAACATGAGAAACTTCATCAAGGTTGTTGACTTTTGTTTAGATTTGACCTTATTCGAAAATATCTAATTCTAAACATCAATTTCAACAAGTTTACATTTGTATATGTTTTTCTTTCATTTAGATAAGATCAATTTTATAATTTACGATTAATCTTGTTCGAGTTAAGTTGACCTACTCGAATGTAGACTTGCTTGTAAACGGGCCAGGTTTTGTCATTGGATCAAAAGATTTACATACGGTAATTGGGTAGATTATGATTTTTTTTTGACTGTGGACATGAGAAAATAGCTGAAGGGTCCAGCCCAGCCCATTATAATCCCAAATGAATGATCCATTTTTCTACATGGGAACTATATCAGCAAAGAGAGGTTGATGCTATTGCAACTTGCAAGCATGGAAAAAAGCAAGATCTTACGTTGGAAATTGGAAATTAGTAGTATCATGTTATTACAAGCCTTCTGAGTTCTGATTGATAAGTACTACATTCTAAGAATAAGTTACACTAATAATACAATTGATACCTAAATTTGTCAAATAATCTAAACCTATAGTGAAGTGTTCCTCTCAGTTCTGAGCTATTCAGCTGGAGTGTTGAATTGCTGCAAGAATAGTAGACTGGCCCCTACTTCTATATCACCCTGCAGAATGCAAGTCGACAGGTTCGATAATTCGAGATCTCCGTCTCCGCTTGCTTTCAGGAGTGCACCTTACACCACCAAACTTTCCAAGCTTCACAGAGAACTTGCAATTTGCTTGTGATGACAACTTTGTTGATCTGTGACTGTAATCTGAATCTGAATTGATGGTTGGAGATTTCTCTGGTGAAGATTTATTCCTCTCATCCTTGGTAGATTCTTTTCTTAAGGGTGATTTCACTCTTTTTTTAGACGTTCGAAGTTGAGTTTCCACCCGTCTCTTCTCATGCTTGAGGAGCCGGACATGAAAGGGGTTTACAGCTGTGTAACAAACAGACTCGCCAGGAAGTCCACTTTTGTCTAAAGCAACATCTCCATTGTTTACCTGGATAAAAAAGTTAACCTTGTTGTTTATAAGTAATGAGAAGTGCCTTCATTTGTGATATTTGATAATAGCAAGAGTTAATTTGTTTGAAAAATTCAAGA
Organism: Corchorus capsularis; assembly: GCA_001974805.1. NCBI lineage: Eukaryota > Viridiplantae > Streptophyta > Magnoliopsida > Malvales > Malvaceae > Corchorus > Corchorus capsularis. The sequence continues at coordinate 29,412 of AWWV01015159.1, forward strand.
CAGAATTTTCGTTAAACTGCTTCTAGCTAGCTAAAGATAATAAAGAAATACCAATTGGAGTAGTGCAGAAAACGTTCGAGCAACATCATGCTTTTCCTGGTCTTGAACAACATTAGTAAATGGCATGGCATTTCTGCTATCAGCTTCAAGTGATAATTTGTCAAGAATTCTTTCACCATACTCATGGATATCAAATGGAGGATGTGATTCCTATTAAAAAGAAAAGCCATCCTTGGTTTAAATTGCCAGGGAAAAACAAAAACTTAAAAGAGCAATAACAATGACAACAGACCAGTGGTTATATTATTGTGGAGCCAAAAGTAAATTTAAGACATGAAAATGAATCTGATTTAGTTACCTGCTCTTCCAAGTTATGCTCAATATTCTGTTTCCATGATGAAACTCGAGCAGCCAATTCTGTTTGCTTCTCATTTTCAGCTATGCTGGCAAGGAGAGCATCCTGCAACACAAATATATGTAAAATTTCAAGTAACAATTTAACAACAAAAAAGGAGAAAAAGAAGCCCACTGCAAAGCTTATAGTGATAGGCTTTTCTGCAATTGCTGATCACTGCTTTCAGCAAAAAGGACCCATATTTAACATAATGGCAGGAAGAGGCTTACATTGTTTGTTTTTTGTATATGTAGGGACAAAGAATGCTTACTAGGTGAGAGCGACAGAGATCTTCCAGGCTTGCTTGAGACAGTGGATCTTCATGGTCATACATATCATTGGTTCCAAAATCGGCAGCACCATCCTCATGCTTTAAAAGATCAATCAATGAGCAACAAAGAAAATCTATACTTTCTAATGGGCAAGTATAATAATGATCACATCACTGTTATGCTAACCTTCTCATGGTGAAAAGGTAAATCTTCATCCATTGACATATTTCCTGGCATATCAAAATCTGGTCCACCAAAATCAGTATCGTCGCCATGGTATCCATTGTCTTCATCGTCCTCTTCAGAATTAGCAAAAGCATCAGCGGCTCCATGTTCCCGACCAATTAGTGACAGCCGAAGCTGAAATAAGCAAACATGTTTCAGAAATCAACCATGGATCTGACTCACCAAAGTGCAACTTTTACTCATACCTTTTCAAATAATGGAGGAGAATTAGACTCCTTTTGTCTTTCAAAGGCATTCTGCCGCCTCTCCCACATTTCTGTAAGTTCTGGACTAATAGTACCATGCAATCTAGCCAGTGGAAACAAAGTAGTTATAGGTATAGTCTTCGTAGAATTTACTGCAGTCCTTCTGAAAGCTTTTACTGATTGTGGAAAAAAAAGACCAAAATGAAAGAAGCCAGTATTAGGCACTGAACAAAATCATATAGGGAAAAAAGCAGGATAAACAAACTTTTAACTACCTTTTCTGAAAGGCCTCACTTTCAAGTTTCCAGGTTCATGTGGATTCAGAGGTTTCCATGGATCATTATCATCATCATCTGAATCATCTAAGTCTCTAGGTTCTGAATATCTATCATCCATATCAAATCCATGATCTTCATTTCCAAAATCATCAGCAACAGCAGGATCAGGCCCCATATTACAGTCATTAACATCAAAACTACAATCAGCCCTAGGAGATTGATTAACATTAAAATCCTTGTTTTTTCCTTGAGATGATTTACGTGCAGTCCCTCCTGAACGTCCTGTGGGAGAAAGAAAGCTCTTGCGTCTTGAACTGCCCCTATGAGTTCCATGTTCTTCCTTACCCACACCATCACCCTTCAAATAAGTGTCAACTGCTACTGCATCACATGGATCTAATAGAATGAAATCCTGGTAGAGATCATTCGTTGCCAACTACAAGAACAAAGCCAATGAAAGAGTTAGGCTACATAGTTAATCAAACTTCATCCTACTATTGAGTGAAGCAACTGTAATACCAGATAGGACTCTAATTCGCCGCCATCACCAGAAGTGTCTAAGCAATCACCTTCAAGAACAACTAAATTTGCAGGGGGCTTCACAAAGTGATTCAACAAAGTCTCTTTGTTGGCTGAACTATCTAATGAAATCTTTGCTTCCACTGCATATATATAAGCTAATTTTAGCTGATACTACTAGTACAATTTCGGCCAAATTAAAAACCAAAAAGGTTCATTATTAAAGGGTACCTGGGATGTCCTCTAAGCCCCAAAATTGATCATTGTCTTCATCTGAACGAGAATGCGAAGCACTTTGTTCAGCCTGGACTGATGAACCTTCTGGTTGATCCTGTTGACTGTTCCAAAAAAAGACAAATGCACCATTTATAACAGGTTCAACAAGAGAACTTTGCACAATTTTGGTGAATGAAATTACAATGCTTCATTTGAATGTTAATATATAACAATGTCGAAATGACATCAAAAAACAGAATGTAAGTTAAAAATTAAAACTTGAGGAACAAAGAAAGAGGGAAAACAAACCTCTTCTGAGAAAGATACTCTAAAGCATGCAAAACCAAATTGTATAGATACTCTACTTTCCGGCTATACACCTGAACGGAACCCTGAAGCAGCAACGCAGCTACAGAGGAACATAAATGCATATATAAATGGCTTATAATTGAAACACCCACATGAGAAAAAAAAAAAAAAGTCTTTCTTTTTTCTGGGTAACACGGAAACTAAGACAATACCTTCAGCGAAATTCACAGAGCTATGTCCCTCATCGCTTTGGGAGCCGGTAATTTCACCGGAGCAAATCTTCAAGAGATAGTCTTCAAGCTTCTTGGCGAGATCGACTTCCCAATTGGCTCCCAAATCACGCTCCGGCTGGACTAAGTGGACTTTCCCAAATTCACCGCCGCCAGAATCTCCGCCGTTGTGGTGTTGGTGACTAGTCATCTTCTTCTTCTGTAGTTAGGGTTTAGCTTCGCGTTGTTTTGGTGTCGTCGGTGACTTGAATTCATTTGGGAAACCCAAAGTTTTGGGGTCAGAGAAATTTCAAATTTGGGGCTTCAAATTGTTTGTTTCTTGAGAAAATTTGCAGAGAAAGTGAGGGGAAATGAAGAACTTTTGCGCTTCGAAGGCCAGCGGATATGGCGAAGAGAGAGAGAGAGATTTCAAAACATTTCACAGACAATTTTCCCGCTTGCTCGTTGGGTAAAGCATTTTTGTTTGTTTCACTAGAAAGAGACAATTGGGTTGATGTCTTAGAGATTAGGGCTTATTGGCCCAATAATTGGACACCGAAAACCATTGAGATTTTTCATTCTATTTAAGCCCAAATATAGATTTGTTCATTTTTACGGAAGCCCAAAATGTCTTATTTTTCTTTTCCTTTTTTCTATTCCTTTTTAAATTTATAAATTGCTTTAGTTTTTTAAATTTAATTGCTTTATTGTGTTTGGTTAGGGAATGTTTTATTCCCATATCACATAGGATAGTCATGTTTTATTACTAGTAATGTTTCTTAAATCTTGTTTGGTTAGGGAATGTTACATTACTAGTGGGTATATTTCATTTCCATGTTTGGTTAATATGGTATATTCCCGTACTAATGAGTATGTGAAAATTAACATTTGAAAAGAGTATGAGAATGTAACATTATCACCTGTATTGATGGGTATGACATTTCCATCCACATTCTTAGAGTAGTGGGTATATGATCATGTCATAACCACATTCCCTATGGAAATCTTTGTTGGGACAACCAAACATGGGTAAAAAAACTTTCCCATATCAACATTCCCATCAACATTCCTTAACCAAACTGAACCTTAGAGTATAATACACAATTTTAACCTTATTTCATTAACTTTGTGAAATTTCAACAAAGGAAGTGCCAATTGTGCCTAGCAATAGCATGCAATGCTATATATCATCATTAATTGAACAAAAGAAAACTTTGTTTATTGTACTTACTAATTAGTTCATAAGTTGGAAGATAGGAGATTTCCAAGTACATACATAGTTTGAGAAGTATATTATTTGAAGTAAACATGAATGGATTGAATTTCAGAAATGTACATGATGCTCAAATTGCAAGAAAATAAAAATTGCAAAAGGAAAACCGAAGATAATCATAAAACATTTTTTTTTCTGGTTGTTACAACCTTATTCACTCGTTATTGCCCAGAAGAGTGAGAACATAAAACATTTCACAGGGCAATAGAAAAAACAATAGAATTTTTTGAAGATTACATCATCATATAGTAAGCCACTAAATTACTATAAGCCGTTTTCGTTTGATCTTCATTTATATATTATAAATCTTCATTTCCATTTACATCATTCCAGGATGGAAAGGAATTCCAGACTGAGGAATCCACTCTTGAGCACGTAAGTAGGTATCAGGGGTGAATTGAAGAGCCGTATTCCAATCGATCTTCTTGATTCCCGACCAAGTAACCCTGTTGGTGGTAACGGAACCAGGTCCCCTGTTTCCAAACTCTGTATAATACAAAGTGTTGAGGGCGAAATCACCATTCCAGGGCAAGAATCCTTCTGGCACGATGACGTTATCGATCTGGTTTTGCAAGAAGATGGCGGTGGAGAACTCCTTCCATGGGCGGCCGAGGTATCCCCTGTTCTTGTCCTTGACGGCGATGTACTCTGGTGTTCCGGTGATGGTGCAGTTGTGGAGAACAATGGCGGAAATTTCACGACGCTCCGCCTTCCCTTGGGCGGTGACGATGCATTGTTGGTTGTCGAGGGGCTTCCTGATGATGATTTTGCAGTTCTGCAACACGGCCTGGGCGTCGCCGAATATGAAGTCGATGGTTCCTGTAATGGTGCAGTCTCTGTAAAACTGACGGTAGCTGTGGACGTAAAGGGTGTCTTGGTACCCATCGATCTGGCAATTGTAGAAGATTGCTCGGTCCGCCTGCACACGAAGCGCCACCGCTTGATGCTTGATGGCTCCGGCGGAGTTCTCGAATCCAATGTCCTTGGCAATGAATCCGTCCCCAGCAACAGCTACCAATTTCAAACACCCAAATTAATCATCATCATAATCAAAACTTAACAATAAATAAATAATAGAAAATTATAAAATACATTATTTAAGTGGTCTAAGGGTTGATATTCATAAGATAAACATGTGTCATCCATCTTGGAGTCCAAAATTTACATTATCGCATCAAATAATTATCCATCCATAGATAATTATGATTTTTACTATATGATCAGAAAAATTGATCCGAAATTTGGTCTCATACATTTTCTTACACATTGGTCTAGCAGACTGATGCCACCATTATTTAAGTGGAGTTTTGATACAAGACATGAAATGACTAGCAATGACACATTATGGGAGACAATTTTATTCAATTTTTTCAGATTATGTGAAATTTTCCTAATTATATAAAGGTTATTCATATGTTCAATGAAAATATAAAATATAATTTAAAAGAAGGAATTGCATTAAAAACCGAAAAGAAAAAAGAAACACGTGTCGTTATTTATTTTATTTGAAAATTATTAGTATGCAAAAGGAATACTTACCAACTGTTGCGGTTCTGTAAGTGCCAACTCCATCGACGTAGTTCAAGCTTCCGGTAATGGTAGTCTTGGTGGGACCATCACCAATGAACATAACATTGGTCATATGCTTGGCAATATTAACTTGTTCCTTGTAAATTCCAGCCTTAATGTAAACTTTAAACAGAGTTGGATTGTTCTTGGGCACTTCTTTCAAAGCTTCGTTGATGCTCTTGTATTTCGCACTTCCATCCAAAGCAACAACAACGTTAGGTTGTTGAGGACCATTTGCGGTGGCCTGAGCAATTTGAGCTTGCTGTTCTTGTGCGACCCACACCGGAGAACCATCGGCTTGAAGAAGTCGGCGTTCGTTGGGAGTCGTGTCGATGTGAGGCATGTTTGGAATATTGAGCTTGTTGAGGACTTCAGAAAACTGATCAACCATGGCCAAACCGTTGCTTGTAAGTTCCTGGGAAGTCTTCAAGAATTCCCTCATTTTAGCGCCGGCTTCGCCGGTGGTGTTTACGAAGCCGTCCAAGCAAGTTTGTTGGTATGTAAGTGAACCACCGAGCCAAATCTTGAGGTTCATGGCGTATTCACCAATTTTGCTAATGTCGAACTCCCCAAGTTGAGTAAATGATCTTTTAAGATCGTCAATGGCGTAATCCATAAGCTCTTTGCATTGGTCAAGAGCTTGACGGGCCATTGGGTCTTTGGCTAAATCTTTCAAGGTGGTTGAGTTGGCGACCACCGCCTTGATTTCGTCCATGGCGGCCTGAAATCCCACCTTGATAAGCTCCTTGGGGTCCGTTGAATTGGCATTTGCCAGGCTCTTTTCACATGTTTCTCTGTAATCCGTTGGTTGACAAATGGCTTTCACCGCCTTGGTTGATGTCGATATCCCGGTGGGCTCAGCTTCGCCGGCGCCTTTGCCGCCATTGCGCCGAGAAACACCAACTGCCACGGCAACCACCATGGCCACTAGGAAAACAGAGCAAACACTGACAACTGCTACCTTGCCCATCTTCGAACCAGCTTTTTTTTTTTTTTGAAACGAAGTTTCTTTTTTTTGGGGGGATTTTTTTTTTTGCTTTGATAAAACAAACAAGGGAAAAAAAAAGGAAAAAACTTTATTCCAGAGCTCTTGGGGCTCTTTATTTCTTATTAGTTATTGCCCCTGGGGCTCCAATTTGAGAAGCTATTCCCAATGAGGTATTTATACAAGGGGAAGAAGGGAATCATTTGCCATTTTTAGGATTTGGTTATTTTTGTGGTAACAAAAAGTTGGAAGGTGGAAAAAGCCCGACGAAGAAGAGGGTTGTTAAAACTTTGCTATTTTTAACCCATTCCGAAGCTTGGTCGTCCATGATTTTCGTTCCTTCATAAATCTTGCCTTTCTTCGTTAACAACTTAAACTTTCACAAATTCTTATATTTAGCTCTTGATTGATGAAAGGACTATAATAATACTATATCATAATCACTATCAATATCTCATGATTATATATCATAGCTTGGTTTAATGTATATTACTTACAAAACCCCATATGCTGCAGGGAGAGAGCACAAGTCTTTAACTTTGCTTTTCTCATTAATTTATAATTTCATTCACAAATTAAAATCCTTTACCCCCATTTTTGGTGCCCCATCCACCAAATTACGCCACGTAATTTTCATAGTATATGTTCTGTCTAGTAATAAAATTATTCAATTTGTACTATAGATATAGATATTTGTATATAAACAGTTCTAGTTATTTTTGTTCGTGCATGTAATGTAACATAATTTGCAACCTTCTAATACTTAGAGAATCCAGAGGAGCTACTAATTGATGATGGAAGCTGCGGGAAAGATTGTTTAATTTGTTGCCAAAAATTCTTCAAAGCAGGTTGCAGCTCTTATATCCCACTAAGCAATAGTTCTTCAAAAGTACCCAAAAAACTGGGAAATTGATTGATGTATATATGTAATAATAACTATTTTTCAAGTTGGAGTTAAGATGGAAGCAGCTTCACCCATAAATGGATAATGGTACTTGCTTTGCTCTTGTGAATTACTATTGTGTTGTTCCGGGCTGTTCCACGGTGACAGGAATCTTATTTACAGAAAGATTATTACCAGAAAAGGTTGCTCTGTTTGAAGATGAAAGCTACTAATTTGGTGGGAAAAAACATATATATTGATCAGGTTTTGCTTCTTCTTGTTGCTTAGAGTCTTGTCTCTATAGCATATATAGCTGCATAGCTTTCACCATTTCCTTTTCCTTGGCTCTTATGTGTCTGGGAAACATTAGAACAAGAATTATTAGATTAATTATATGAGATTAGTGGATGATTATAGATCCTGAGATTTGGTTATTTTATGGTAATATCAATTACATATAATGGAACGAAGTGTGCTTATTAAAATTTTAAGTTCAAGAAATTATTCCATCATTGGGTTCAAATTGGTTCATTGTCTATTCCGTGATGAAGCTGCTATAGTTTTGAGTTCTCAACTCCAACCTCAAACCTTAAAACAACAATCAAACATTGTGATCTTGAAGTAGAAAACCGGATGATTTTAAAGAACCCAATTTTGCATTAACTAAGCAATCTGAACCCATTGATTAAGGAGCCCATTTTGGCCTTCATAGCATTGCTTTTCTGCTGAAATTCTTTATCCCACATCGGCTGCTTCTAGCGTTATAATGTAGTTTAAATAAGCAGGAAGTAGAAGCATTGAACGCCGAGCTGGGTAACGACAGCTTGTAACCTAAGTGGGGGCATTAAGGTGATTGGACAATGACACAGCCCGCCAGGCAGGGCCAATGGGTGCGTCTTTCTGGCCTGCCCGTTCCAAGTCGAGAGTTGAGCCATGTGGTCCGAGTGAAGGCTTGGGCCTCGTGGCTCCTAGAGTGGAGTGCACCGCGTGAGGCTGGTTTTACAGAGCAGCGAAAACCTCCCGCTTTCGACAGTGGAAGGATAATGGGCCGGTGCATCCTTGACCCAAATAGGCTGGTGGGCTGAGATCAATCGGACAATCACCTTTTTCTTTTTTCTTTTTGTTGTTTTGCCGATGTTCTTTTTTTTTTGGCAAGTTGTTTTGCCGATGTTCAAAGAGATAAAATGGGCAATAAAGCCTCAAATAAATTCAGTCCCAAATAAAATTTTTTAGTTTATTTTGTAGATAGATATGAACTTCTAGATATTGATTATGATAAGGTTTTAAAAATTAAAATGAATGTGTGATAAATCGATTGCATGATAACTCCCACATACTCAAGTGTATAGGATCATCAATCTTCCATCTGAACCTAAGAAAATCATGAAAGAAATAAAGATATCAATGAACTTGTGTTTTTTTTTGGTGAAAAGGAACTAGATTAATAAAATTAAATGAACTTGTGTTTTTTCGCATTTTATTGATTAATAGATTATACAATATATAGCCGGTGTGGCTTAATTACAACTATCTTGTATAAAATTCATTGCTTTTATTCCTCATTATTAGTACAACAAAATGCCCGAGAGTGCATTTTGAAATTGGTATTTAAGGGGAAAAAAAAGAAAGAAAGGAACTTTGTTTGCTGATATATTGTTTCAAAGCCTAGCTCTTTGTAGTTCTAACTTGGCAATAGTACCCAAATGCACTTCATCGGGTCCATCTGCTATTCTCAATGTTCTCGCTGTAGCCCATAGGTGTGCCAGGACAGTATCGGATGATAACCCAGCTGCACCATGTACTTGCATCGCCATGTCTAGCACCTTCAGCGCCATGCTTGGAGCCGCTACCTGCCCCATGCAACATGAAATTTTAGTATATCAAGTATATAAAAAAGCTTCATTTTACACCAGAAATCAACAAATAGTAATGTTTACCTTTGCCATGGCGATGGTGCCACGGGCTTTCTTGTTTCCAAGTCGATCAAGCTGGTCAGCTGCTTCAAGAACCAACAACCTGGTTTGCTCTAGCTCTACTCGACACTGCAAGAAGCAGCCAATTTTCAACTCAATGACACTCTATAAACATGATGATGCTCTAACTATTAGATTACCTTTGCAATATCTGAAAGAAATGAACCATGTTGTGCAATCAATTTTCCAAATGTTTTCCTTTGAAGGGCCCTTTGAGCCATCAATTGCATGCCACGCTCCGCAGCACCTATAAGTCTCATGCAGTGGTGCAATCTTCCTGGGCCCAGTCTTCCCTGAAAGAGTACAAACAGCAGTTATGCAGTAACACCGACAATGGTAGAACTCAAGATCAAATTAATCAACTTTAACATTGGATCACCACCCCAAATACTGTGTAAAGGAGTGAAACTCAAAAAGAATATTATAGCAGTCTTATCATCCTTCAATTACATGGAAGATATATGGTAACGGTACCTGAGCAATCTCAAACCCACGTCCTTCTCCTAGTAAGATATTCTTTGCTGGCACTCGAACATTCTCAAAGGAAATTTCTGCATGTCCATGGGGAGCATCATCAAAACCGAACACTGTGAGTGGTCTCTTTATGCATACCCCTGGAGTCTGGACATCCACTAAGATCATTGATTGCTGCTTATGCTTGGGGGCAGTGAAGTCAGTTTTTCCCTGGATATTTGCATATACACTCTCTTAGTCAGGCTAGGTACAAGTAGAAATTATGTCTTCCATGCCATTCTAGAAGAACTAACCATGAGTATAAGAATTCTGCATCTAGGATCCATGGCTCCACTAGTCCACCACTTGGTCCCGTTGATGACATATGAATCTCCTTGTCTGTACAAGGAACACATAGTGAGATAGACTCCAACCAGTATCATGAATCAGTTGTGATCATAGCACAACTGTAGGAATAAGGGGGGATTATAATAAATCACACAGCAAACTAGATTATGTTTTTGTGGTTTAAAGTGCAGCAAGCAACCTAGATGCAAATCTGCATTGTTTAATTTGTGAATAGACAGATAATATGAACAAAATTTGCTTAAAAGGTGCTCAACATTTTAAAGATTTCATAAGCATTACCTTTTGATGGAACACTCAATATTGGTTGCATCGGAGGAAGCAACTTGTGGTTCTGTCATTGCAAATCCAGAGCGAATTTTCCCCTCAAGCAACGGAACGAGCCATTCGTGGAGCTGTTCTTTAGTCCCATATCGCAACAATACCTAGCAAAAAGTAAAAGACCAAAAAGAAATTTAATGAAAAACCAAAAAGTTACCAATTATCATAATGTCTCATGATTAACTGGTGATGAACAGCCATGTGGTAGTGAAAGCAATTACTTATAATCGATTTTAAGGATTCAAGAGTAAGTCTTACCTCCATATTCCCAGTGTCTGGAGCACCACAATTAAACACCTGAGGAGCCCAAACAGAGCGACCCATTATCTCGCAAAGGTATCCATATTCAAGGTTTGAGAGGCCCGCGCCAAGTAAAAGATCATTTTTGTTGTCAAATTGAGCTTTCTCACTCCCATTGAAAATAAGTTCTTTTGCCCTAGCAGCACTATCAAACTGCATAAGAATATAAACAACAATACTTTATGAGCTAGTAACAGTAAAATTTGTGACTGATAGCAAAGGGAAGACTGGAGATACATACAGGTATCCATAAGTTCCACAACCCTTCTTTCTTCGCAAGCTCTTTTAACCTCTCCTCCTCTGGATGCACGGTCCAACGCTGGTCAGACTGTGCAAGTTTGCTAAATTCCTTTTCCAAGGGATAGATGTGATCTTCCATGAACTTAATCAATCTGTTTCTCAAATCCAGAACCTTTTTACTAGGAACAAACCTCCCACTTCCCTCCGGAAGGCCTTGACCTTCATTCCCGAACCCATATTGCCTTACACCTCGTGCAACTGGATTTTAGCAATAAAAAACAAAAGAAATTGAAACAATTATAATTTGAACAATTAACTTTACAAATGACTAAAGCACAAGTATAAATGTATACAACAAAAAAAATAATTCCAAATATAGGCTCCGTAGCTCTATCACAGAGACTAAATAGATGTTTGCTTGTAATGAACTCTGTTAGAAGTATTCAAAAACTCCAATAAACCCTTCTGTTAAAATGTATATTATATCATACATCCAATTGTGAGAATATTGGAACCACCAGGAGCCTTGTGTGCTTTAAGGACAACAAAAACAAAGTCCTACAACTTTTGTTTCTAGTGAGAACAGAAGTATCTCATGTTCATCTGTAATTTAAATATAATCTCAGAACCAAAACATAAAAGAACGACAGCTTCATAACACCTATTAGAACACATGAAAGTTGATAAAGCAAGTGACACTTTTTTCTTGTCTTGCAAGTATTCCACATAAGTTTGTTGAAATGTTATAATTACTAGAAATTTTGTACTAGTAAAGGTCCAGAAATAAGAGTTGGAAATTAATAAATCCCACAACCAGCAGAAAAGGTGGAATGGTTGAGTAAAAGGTGGAATGTTGAGTACCAGAGGGGGGACGCTCCGGAAGCACAGTCTTCTTTGCAATAAAAGCCAATGCACGATCTATGAGACCATTAGCTTGAATTCCTGTATGTTCTGCACGTTTACCACCTGAAGCATTACCCTATGTATCAAGATGAGCAAAAAACTTTGCATCAATGCATTGGCCTTTCATAATTAAAGCTTTCAACAATACGAGTCATAATGAAATAATAAACTATTTAATGTCAAGGAATACCATAAGCCATCTATTATATACTCCTGTGTAGATACTTGCTCCACGGAACATAGAGAATGCAATATAGAACTTCCACTCAGAGACAGGCCATGCTTTTCTCTGTATTGCAACAATTTCCGACAAAAGTAAATCTGTCAGAGAGTTAACTGAACAGGTATATTATAGTAGCAAGCTTCACATTTATGGCAACTGAAGCCGACACTTTCATGGCCAAAGGGATGGGGAAAAGGTCATAGAGGGGGGAGGTGTGGGCTGCAGTACTGCAGTGGCAAGATGCTTACAGTCATTTCCCCATTTGATAAGAAAAGACATTAATCGAAGGCATAATTGGTGGTACTTACAGCTTCAAAACAATATTCTGCCAGAAATTCAGCCTGTGAAGGAATCCCTTCCGGAATTCCAATAAGCTCAAGTCCATCAAACAGTTGTTCTGGTCCAAATTGTACAGTGTATGGCTGCCAATAGAGTAATGTAGAGCTTAGGAAACCAAAAGCTAAGATATAAATGACTGTGTTCCCCCTATAAAATTATATTGCATGATATAGAAATTGAGGAAAACTTAAGAGGAAAAAGTGAAAGTATCAAAAAGATATAGGTAATTGTTCATTCTATGCAAATCGGGTAAAGAATGAGCTAAGTACCAGGCAGCTGTATGCAACATCGCACATTTGGTTTCCAAGAGTAGACAGTTCCCAGTCAAGAACACCAATGACTCGATCCTGCACATTAGAAGCATTTGATAAGGGGTTTTAATCAGAAAATTCAAATGTTAAGAGAAGTTTTCTTTACATTGAACTTGAACTCAGAAAACATAAAAAAATCAGCTGAAGTCCTGCTCATACTGCAGATTATACGAACTACGAATTCTGAGAGCAATTGCCAAAGACTGGAATGCCATTTGACTAATATCAGAATATATTCAAATACAACTTAGTTGAAAATAAAAAACATACACTGTAAGCTATTAAAGATTATGGAGAAACAGACCTCAGTCGGATGAAATACAACATTATCGATGCGGAAATCTCCATGAACCAGGCCTCCAGTTGCACCTGATGAATCTTCTGCTGGAATATTCTTCCGTAACCAATCAACCAGCTCAAACATCTTCGGATTTCTCTCAGGTTTTCCCTCACTAGTTGAAGCAAGGTATTGTTTAAACCACCTCTCGATCTAATATAAGGAAAAGTTGTGTAAGAGCCCGTATACAGATCAAAGTGCATTTTTCTTAAAGGTCTGAGGCCTAAGAACCCCATATAAACTTCATTATAGACAAAGCTTCTACAATTCTATTTCATTCAATCAGCGACACTTCATATTGCAAAAAGAAAAGTTCATGCACCTGTCTTTTACAATAGTTGTCTCGGCGCCCATACTTTCCCAAACCAATGGCATCAACATTAGCAGAATGTAATGCTGCTAACACTTTTGCAGTTGCCTGATAAATAGCCCTCCTCCTTTCAGGTGCTACACCCTTGTCCAACAGAATTAGCAACAGAATTCAATTCACAACCTCAAAAATCCAAGAAATACCCACATCATGTCATCGAAATAGAACAAACATCACAATTTTCAATGTCAAATCAAATCTTAAGCAGTCTTACTGGTAGGTTCGGGTCTACAAATATCCGTCCTTCCAAATACTCCATGATGTAAAATGCAGTTCCAATCACAGTGGGATCATTACACAAACAGAAAACTCTAGGAACAGGGACATTTGTATTTTCACCCAATGCCTTGAGAACCTGACAAGTTCAGGCACACAAGCACAAAAAAATAGTAAAAAGAACAATCCATACAATATAAAAGGAGCATAACATTCAACTAAATCTATGCTTTAAGTTTTACTGACTATACACAAAATATTTCCTTATATAGGGTCCATATTTTCTTTCTGAAAATTTCAGAGTGTTTGTAAATAAAAATAAATTTTGCCCATTGGTTACGAGTAATCAAGTCCAAAGCTTTACACTAAAAATGAAAATTTGAAGAATTAGAATTCACCTGAAATTCTCTCTCAACTGCATGAGCAGACTGAAGCAGCTTCCCTGGAGGCTTCTTCCTCAAAACGTAGCGTTTTACAGCCCCTCCCGTTTCAACTTCCATCAAATAAGTTGGGTTCGATTGGCCATGTCCGAACTACATCCATTTCACCAAACTCATAATTAAAAAAATATATATAAAAAGAAGCACAGAAATATAGAAAAAGAAATCCATGGATAAAAATAGTAAACCTGAGAGAGAGTGAATTTGGAAGGGGAGAGAGGAAATCCAGCAACATGAGCAGAGGCATATCCAAACAAGGCCTTAACATCGAGCTTGTGAGCTTCCTGCACTGCCTCCACAAGATCACCCGTTCGATTCGCCATAGTTATGGAGAAAGACGAGAAATGATTTTTCAAAAGAAAATATCTTTTTTAATCAAAAAGAAAACAGATAGAAGACAGTATATCAGATTTTTTGATAGTTCGACGATGAATCGTTTCCCATTAAAAAGATTAAAGATATAAACTTGCTATGACAATTGACAACGACTTCAAAAATACTGTACAAATCCTTTGAAACAATCGAGCACGAAAAAAATAAGTATATATATATATATATATATATTTTTTTTTTGAATTAAAATAAGTATATATTTTTAAATAATAAATAAATAAAGGATAATAATTGGGAAGGCTGAAAAGCAAGTTGACGAATTTTTAATGAATTTTTTTGTTAATTAAAGTTGAAGAATTTGGTTTGGACTTGGGGTTTTTATTGCATCCGCAGACACGTCATACGTGACCGTTTTAGCTAAATTTGCTCAATAGTAAATAAATAATAAATGTACTTTTTTGAGTGAGAATAATAATAAATGTACTAAGGTAAGTAATATGTTTTTCATTCATGGATAATTTTCTTTCCTTAAATTTAATTTAATTAATTTTTTGAGGTAAATTTAATTTAATTAATTGATCAGCGTAATTATTGGATATGCTTGCAAATTGCAATAAAACACTTTTGGAGAGATTAAAAAAAAATAAAAAATAAAAAAACCAAGAAAAAATAAAAGCAGTCCAATGCAGAAAAGCATCAAGCATATATTGGATTTGGATTCTTTTCTGATGTTTGATTTGATTGATAAGAGTGAAAACTTGCTATGTTATGTAGTTTTGGGTGAAAAATATTAGGATTTCACTATGTAATTACGTGATGATGAAGACTTAAACAATAAAGACAACAATATTCATCCAAACATATAAGGCCTTGTTTGGCTTTGTTCTGGTAATATGAAGTTTATGGATCATATCAATAATCAATGTCGATAACAACTAAAGAGAGTCAGTGCACATAAGTCTTTGTAGGAAATTTTACTAATATTAAAAGACTGTAATCTCAATTTAGGGTCCAAACTTTATAAATAAGTTCAAATAACGGCTTGAAAACACAATTTCAACAAATTAGAAAACATACTAATTAAATTTTTACAAATTAGGTTTTCCTTAGATGAAAACCAATGTTTGTCATGCCTACACATCAATTTCGATAGAAAAATGATATTATCATATTAATTAAAAATAAAAACATTTTAATCCAATATAAATTCAATAAATGTAGTATGATATGAAATTCGTCCGTGCTTTTTAATTTATATACATCTCACTCACTAGTATTAACTAAAATCTTGCAGAAAATGTCATAATTTACTAAATATATATATTTTAATTTGTGAAATTGCATTTTGGGGTCCTTATTTGAGCTTATTTAAAAAGTTGAAACCGTTATTTGAGCCTTAGTCATATTAAAATTAAGGGTTTATTTTTTGACCTAACTTATCTATAATGATATAGTGCTTCTTCAAAGTGCTTTTGATAAAACATTTCTGGATTTCTTGATTGGCCCTATTTATTTTTTTTTTGGTAAATAACTCTAAAATAGATTAGACCAAACATTACCAGGCCCCAGGGTGTGTAATGTGTATAAAGAATTAAAAATAAACAAATTTCAAAACATGCCAAATTTGGGCCTCTGAATTAGATTTTTGGATGTTTCATATTTGGGCTTTTCCAGTTCCTCCAGCCCACTATCGAGCTATTATATTTGGGTTTCTTTGAGGCCCAGTTATTGTATTGGACAATCTATTATCTATTGTTGCGCTCAAGTAAATTTTTTTTTTTGGCCAGAGCTCTTAGCCCCTATTCATAAAGATAAAGGTAAATTTACTTGCTGCCTTCCTCATTAGATGTCATAATCCGTATGGTTTCAACCTTTGACCAAAAGGGTCTCCAAATTTTCGTTTCCCCATTGAGTGTTCAATGATTGTTTAAGAAATTACTTATACAAAGCCAAAACGATAGCTTAATTATGAAAATGAAACTATGGGTCTCATGGGTTTATATGCAACACCCATAGAAAATCAACAGTACATATCCACTTTATGTTCAAAAAATCAACAAATGTGAATACAACATCAAAAGCCGGGGGACACCTAAGGAAGTGAGAATTAATTAAGGGCTTATTAGCTTTTTTATTCTCTAAATAAACTATTGCATCAACAAGAATGTTTTGTCCCTAAATTTTCTAAATTCAAGATATTTTATCCTGAAGGTGACAGAAGGGATAAATGGTCCTAAATTTAGAAAGTTCATGGGACAAATTGTCTCGATTTTATTTCGAGGGATTAGGGAAAGTGTCTTTAACCCTATAATTTGTTATAGGGGCAAAAAGTTCAATAAACCTTAAATTAAAGTAGCCAATTTTTAAAACTTTTTTAAATTCTTACAACAATATAGATATAATTGGATTTGCTGGCTGGAGTTGGATTGAGGAATATCTCAATTCTAGTGGCGGATGCGGAAGTTTGGGGCATTTTCCCTGGTTTGCTTTTGTGTTAGAAACAGAGACTTTTGCAGGGTTTAAAAAAAAAAAAAACAGAGCCTTTTTGCTTTTGGCAGGAAGGAACTCGAACTGGCCGACTTCTTCACTTGAATACAAGAAAAACTCTGCCACGTCGTTGAAAGTAAAGTCAATCAAAACAATGGAATTAGTATTACTATTTCCTTAATTCAGCTGGTAACAAGTAACAACACACAGTTTCAGTAATTCCTCTTTCATTTTTTAAGTCAGATTGTTAGACTATATCAGAAGTTTTCTTGGAAGTTGTTCTATAGTTTCTTGGAAGTTAAACGATCGATCCTTATTCGGTTTTAAAACCAGCTTATATCTTCACTTTCCTACTATACATCCTCAAAAAAACATAAAGTTTTAAACTTTTAGACTTTAGTCCATTTCCAGTGAAAACATAAATGGCTGATTTCTCGGAAAAAGACAGCACTAAATCACCTTCAGACACTCAACCACGAAAACAGAGTACTGGAGATGAAACCCCACTGCTACCTGTCCCAACAGCAACAACGACGGAATCGGACAGGGGGAGAAACAGAGGCAGATATTGGAAGATCGCTGTCATCTGTGTTTTTTTAATGCTGGAATCCGTTACTGTTGGAGTTGCAGACCATCAAGAAAAGCTGAGTTCTAAAACTTTCAAGATCTTCCTTTCATGGTCACTTGGAGGTTCCATCGTTTCCATTATATACGATCTATATGAGCTGTTCTTCCGGCGAGGTTTTCACAGGGTAATAGTCCTCAGTGTAATCTTCTCCTTCATTTCGGCCGTTCCGACGGGATATCAACTACGAGATAATAAGATCGAAGTCTCAAAAGATTTTTATGTGTTAACTTTTGCAATGATAATGTGCTTAGCGTCCGTGTTAACGGAAATCTGTGACGCAATTGAGATGTATATTCAGATTCAACTACGAAAATTACAGAGTGGGCTTGATGAAATTACCCTGCTGCTTCCGGTGACGGAAATGGTGACGGAAAAGGAAAGCAAAAAGGGAAGGTATTGGAAGATGGGTGTCGTCTGTTGTTTTTTGATGCTGGAATCCGTTACGGTTGGAGTTGCAGACCATGACGAAAAGTTGAGTCCTAAAGCTTTCAAGATATTTCTTTCATGGTCACTTGGAGTTTCCATTGTTTCAATTCTGTACGATTTATATGAGCTGCTGAAGAAAGGTTTTCGTAGGGTTATAGTCCTTAGTATTAGTTTTTCTTTCATTTCGGCAGTGGTGACGGGATATGAGTTAGGAGATAAGAAGATTGAGGTTTCTAAAGATGTGTATGTGTTGACTTTTGCAATGATAATGTGCTTAGCTTCGGTGTTGAATGAAATTTGTGATGCTATTGAAATATATCTTCGGAAGTGCCATTGCCGGCAGAACCTTAATCGCATTGATGATGCTCCAAGGAAAGGAGACATCGAGGAAGGTCTTAAAGACGAATTTACAGAGGGTGGCATCGAGGGCAACCACGTCTAGGCTTTCTTACAAAACCGGGTATTCGGTAATCACTTTGGACCTCGATTAACAAAATGCCCTAAACCTTTGTTTTGAATATAAAGGAGTGGGAGGGCAACTCATATTTTGTTTGGTAGAATTGTGGAAAGGAGGAATTTTGGAGGAGTCAAAGAATGAAAAGTTTTGTAAAAAGTTTTGTGTTTAGTGCAATAGAGTGAGGGAATACTATCCCATTTTTCTCTTTAATAGAAAGGGGAAGTGAGGATGGGTGTCATATCTATTTTACCAATTTAACCATGTAAATAAAATGGTTATGACACAATTTTTTTTTATACATATTGTTTTATTTTCTCGATATGTTAGGAATCAAATTCTAACCACCACAAAGAGTCCACTTTTGAGCAACTGGTGGGCTTAGCAAGTACATTGAATTTTTGTTGCAATATATCTATGCATGTTAACCAAAGAATAATGGAATCTCCAAAAGTAGGGATATATCAAAAAAAAAAAAAAACTGGTCTTTTTTGTTTGTTTGTTTGTTAAGAAAAATTTTGAAACACAAGAGGACAATCGGTACTACTAGTAAATTTATAATTTAAGAGTATTATATATATCTAATCAGCTTATTAGCCTTTTGCCTCCTGATCAATTATGGGCTTAAACACAATTTGCCACTTAAATTAGAATTGAGAAAAATTTAACCCTTGAATTTTTCAAATTTAGAGAGCAAAATATCTTGATTTGGAGATTTTGGAGGCAAAATGTCCCGATTTGAAATTCATGGGACAAAATATCATTGACACAATAGTCATGGCAAAAATTAGGCTAATGAACCATATCTAATCTAATAATAATCTAATAATAAAAAGAAGCCATGTTTACGTTAAACAAAGAGAAAAAAAAAACCATGTGCTTTGTTTTATTGCTTAGTGCGTAGCATGCCATTCAAGAAATCATTCTTATAAATTATTATATAATTAGACTTCTAATAACAAGAAAGAGAATGGGAAGAATGGAAAGCCTTTAACTTAGGAACTCAATGCATATTTCCCTAAAAAAAAAGGAACTCAATGCTTATAATTTAAATCATCATGTGTTTTTTCCCAAATAAAAAAAAAATCATGTGTTTTTTGTTATTATTATTTTATTTTAATCATCATTGATTAATATTCACATGTAATGTTTCTCAAGATTTGGGAAATCTTATTATTTTATATAATATAATATAAGAAGAAATTATTAATATCACTAGTAAAACATTTTGGTTGTCTTTGATTATTATTAATTGATTTTCACATTTAAATTAATGTAAAGATTTGGGAAATTTTTTATTATAAAGTTGATCTGCCTGGTTTGGTATTGCGTTTGAAGATAAAAAACTACTTTTGAATCCAAACGCAATACCAAATAAATCTTGATTTGTGTCAAAAGCTGATTTTGAACGCAAAGGCCAAGCCAACACAAGAAGTTAATCCTTAGGTGCTTTTGCGTTTCAAAAGTGCTTTTGGACATTAAATGACTAAAATCCCCTAATTATTTTTCTCTTTACTTTTTAACTAGCATATCTTTTTTAGACATTTTATCCTTCAACCCCATTTTTTAACAGTAATACCAAACATTATTTACATTTTTCTACCGCAATTTAAAAAACCACTTTTTCCAAACCTAGTTTTTCAAACTGCAACCTCAATATCAAACTAAGCCTAAATCAATCAAACATCTTTCGCTATATATAGATATATATATAATTTAATTATATCATTAATTAATATTCACATTTAACTCAAAAATTGCTTGAAGAAAAAAAAATAGTAATTTAAAACTACTCGAGGATTAGCATATTATATTGTTTAATTGAAAGGAACTTGTTGTTGTATATATAAAAGGCACATCACCCCAAAGTTCCAAAACACAAACAAAGCCAAGCTATCTTAATTAGGTAATAATTCAATTCAAAATATCATCAATCTATGGCAGCTGTTAATATTCTCAAGCTTGTTTTCGTTGCTCTTGTGTTGTTATTCATGCTGAATGGCAACTCCAATGTCTACGGCCAGTAAGTACTAATTAATACACATTAATTATCATATTATATATTGTTTTTTTTTTTCTTTTTTTCCCTTTCCTTTTCTGGGTTCTAATCGATCAAAAATGTCATATTTTCCAAGGCTCCCGGCAACTTGTGGTCAAAATCTTACCAAAGTCGTGGCAGAGACAATGAAATTATGAATGCCAACGGCTCTTAATTTTGTAAAGTATCCAGCATTAGGCCAGGTGTATGAAATTGAATATAATGAGACTACGAAAATGTGCTGCAAAGGGCTTCAGATGATTACGAAGGACATGGGCCGTGAGAAATGCCAATGCATACAAAATCAAATTCAGCCTGATCTACGACGCAACCCTGTCCTTGCCGACCGACTACGTAAAGTCGTTGATTTTTGCTATCTCAGTCCCCGTTACGATTTCACCGACTGCAGCAAGTAAATATTACATGCATGAATTCATTAAATTTTTTCTTTACTTTAAATGGTATTATTAAACTTAAATGGTATATACTCCATATATCCGTGTTCTTATCTCAACTTGTAGATGCATGGTGTCTGAACTTTGTAGCCATGAATTCAAGTCTTATGGGGATGTGGTTTTAAACTTGTTTGCCTAATTCAATATTTATTTTTTGGTACCCCATCTGGTATCCAGAGCTTCGCTCTACTTGATCCGGATTCGACGCATTGGTTTTGGTGGGTGGGTCTACCAACGAGAGCTGCTACGGACATTCGAAGCAATAATTATTACAAAACTCTAATGACTACTCTACTTATATACATCCGTGTTATTATCTCAACTAGTACTAGTAGGTGCATGGTACCTGAACTTTGTAATCAACATGCAAGTAAACATTTTTATGTTTCTCTCCTCTTTTTTCCCCCTTGGGCCCTTGGCAACTTGTGATCAAAATTTCACCAAAGTCGTGGCAGACACAATGGAAATATGCAAACCAGTGGCTCTTAATCCTTACAATTATCGATCAGGCTTGGGGGATAAGTGCTGCAAAGGGCTTAAGATGATTACCAAGTATATGGACCGTGAGAAATGCCAATGCATAGAAAAACAAATTCAGCCTGATCTCCGAAGCAACCCTGCCATTGCCAATGGACTGCGTTACTTTGCTGAACATTCTTGCCATCTCACTTCGCATTACGATTTCACTGACTGCAACAGGTATATATAATTATATACTACATATATTACATCATAATGAATTCATTAAAATTTTTTCAAGTAATTATATATAATAATACATGTGATCAATTACCTTGAATCATATAAACATTTCAACACATATTTTAAGAAAAAAAATTACAATTTTTATTAAATTGATTGATGTGCCATATTAATTTCTTTTTTGGGATTCTAATAGTACGTATAATCGATCCATTTGTTTCCCTCTCTTCTAAGGCCCCTGCCAACTTGTAATGCACAAGTTCATAAGGCCATTGCCAAAGGAATAAGTTTTTGTGATGTTCCAGCATCATATCAAGGGCATCTTTTTGATAAAAATCCAAGCTTTGAAGACTATGCTAAGGAGAATCACGAGTTTAGGAGATTTACGGAGAGTTGCTGCTTTGGGTTGATGAGGTTCAGGTGCATGGGCCCTGACAAATGCCAATGCCTACAAAACTTTTTAAACACTTCAATGCGATTTGGTGTTGACGCTTACAATCAACTAAATATGGTCAATAAATATTGCAATGGCGTTCCTTACAATTTGACCGGCAACACCGATGTCTGTGACAAGTAAATTACACTCTTGACTCCTGCCTTCCTTTGTGTTTATGTGTTTTTATGCATTATTAAAATTTTTATATACTGAATCTGAATCAATTGCTTTCCATTTTTTAATCAAAATGTTAATCATATTCCTTGTTTCTTTCAAAAATTTAATGCAGGTATCAAAAGAGTGTAGCGGGCTTCCGAATGATCAACTAAAAACGAAAGATATTATATATACATATAAATAAATTAGAGTCATGTTTCCAAATAAAATTGGTCTCTAGTGAGACAATAAAATAAATGGGTTGCTCCTTCATCTATTTCTTGTTGTGTGTTTTCATGTTCTATCTTCATGGCTCATGTGCGTTGTAACTTATTTTCTATGTAACATGAATAAATTGAAAGGCTGATTATGAAATTATTGTCAAATTCTACTTTTCCCTCTAAAGACTATGTCCTTCCTTGGCTATTACGATTCAATTGGTTTTTTTAATTTTTTGAGTTTTTTTTTTTGCTACATGTGAAGACGAAATTAAATGGTAAATTACACAAAATGAGATAGCATTCTCTCATTGCTAAACACATATCGTCCATCCTAGCTAGGTAGGAGCGGAGGTAAAAGTACAAGATTGGTCCCTCAAATGGAGCGAAAATAGCAAATTGGTCCCTCAAATGAAAAAAATATGCAATTTAGTCCCTGAAGTGGAGTTAACTGAGCAATTGGGTCCTTTCCGTTACAAGCCGTTAGAGGAGCCGTCAATTTTGCTGACGTGGCAGTGACGCCGTCAACTGTGCTGACGTGTCATCTGCCACGTCATATTTTTTGATTAATTTTTTTAAAATATATATATAATTTTTTTAAAAAAATTGGGTGAGGGACCCAATTGCTCAATTAACTCAACTTCAGGGACTTAATTGCTCACTAAGTTCACTTCAGGGACCCATTTGCACATTTGCCCCCTAATTTTTGGTTTTTTAATGAAAATAAAAAATTTCATTTTCTTCTTTTCTTCTTTTTCTGTTTTTTTAAATCATTTTCTTCTTTTCAAAACTCATGGTGAATATGATTAATTTATTAAATAGGAATAACAATAGATTTATAAATTATCTAATTGGTAATATTTAGTATATATTAATCAATTATATCAAATTTCTCTTCCCTAACTATTTCTTGCTTTAATCAATTCATTTCATAATGCTTTACTTAATAATAGTTAATTTATAAAACAAATACAATTAAAAAAAAAACACTCACGACCTAATATATAATTTTTAAGAAGAAAAGATGCGACTTTCAAATAAATTCTGCTTCCTATCAGACACAAAAGGATAGTAATTATCAAAGTTATAAAATCTTTTTGTAATTTAACCAATGAAAAAATAATTTGATTTGTTTGATTTACTATATATTCTTTTTTTTTAGTTTAAATGGGTTGCTTTTTCATTAATTAAGGAGTTGCATTACAAATATGAGAAGGTAAATAACCCAACCAGATCCTTTAATCACCTAATCTACACTCAAATAAAATCATTTTCGTCTTTTTTTTTTCAAAAAAAAGGAAAAAAGAAAATGGATTTTTTTTTGAAAAAACGGGGAAAAAATGAAAAAAATGATTTTTTTTTATTAACAAAAACCAAAAATTAGGGGCAAATGTGCAAATGGGTCCCTGAAATGAACTTAGTGAGCAATTGAGTCCCTGAAGTTGAGTTAATTGAGCAATTGGATCCCTCACCAATTTTTTTTTTTAAATATATTTTTTAAAAAATTATTTTTAATAAAAAAATATGACGTCGCAGATGACACGTCGGCACAGTTGACGGCGTCACTGCCACGTCAGCACAATTAACGGCTGTAACAGAAAAGACTCAATTGCTCAGTTAACTCCACTTCAGAGACTAAATTGCATATCTTGTCACTTAAGGGACCAATTTGCTATTTTCGCTCTACTTGAGGGACCAATTTTGTACTTTTACCTAGGAGCGGAACTAGGGAGGGAGGAGCAGGGGCCATGGCCCCCACTCCTCAAGAAAATTTTAATTTGGTTGTTAGTATTCCTCAAATTAAAGTGGTAAAATTCTTCTTTGCCCTTAATTTTTAAAATCGACCTTTTGGTGATAATTTTTTTTTCCACTTGATCTTTTGATGATAATAATCTTAATTTAACACTTTTATATTTAACAAGATAATAAGATTGAGGTTTCTAAAGATGTGTATCAGCGTATGTGTTGACTTTTGCTATGATAATGTGCTTAGCTTGGGTCTTGAATGAAATTTGTGATGCTATATATTGAAATATGTCTTTGGAAGTGCCATTGCCGGCAGAACCTTAATCGCATTGATGATGCTCCAAGGAAAGGAGACATCGAGGAAGGTTTTAAAGACGAATTTACAGAGGATGGCATCGAGGGCGATCAGGTCTAGGTTTTCTTACAAACCTGGTCTTCGGTAATCACTTTGGACCAGATTAACAAAATGCCCTAAACCTTTGTTTTGAATAGAAGGGAGTGGACCGATGAGGGATTGGATCAAATGGTAAACTGTTTGTTGCAGTTTAAATAAGTTCGAGGGTTCGAAACCTTGCATATGTGGTTGTCTTCGTTGGTAGACTCACCCATCAAAACCAGAAGCGTGACGCGACTCGGATTGGATTAGTCAGAGCGAAGTTCTGGATAAGTAAAAAAAAAAAAGAATAAAAGGGAGTAGGAGGGCAACCCATTTTCTTTTTTGATAGAATTATTGGAAGGACGAATTTGGAATAGTCAAAGAATGAAAGTTCAGTAAAAAAATTTGTGTTTAGTGCAATAGGGTGAGGGAATACTATCCCATTGAGCACGTGCAACGGATGCACCAAAACACCAAAATGGTGTTAAAAGTTTAAAAAAGCAATTCTAACGAATGCACCATTTTGCGAGAATCGAGAACACCAAAATGGTGTTTACTATAGTAATGCACCATTTCAAAAAATCATATTTGGTGCACTACTATAGCAACACCAATTTTCTTTTTAATGTTCTTTTCATTTTTTTTAAGTTTAAGTACTTAAAATGAAATAATAAAAAAATATCATTAGAAAGGTCTCATTGAAATCTTTAAAATGAGATGTATATTGAATATATTTTGAAATATATTTTTAAAAATTATATATATAAATTTATTTTTATTGTAAAAATTTAATAATATAATAATATAAATGGTGTTTTGGTGGAGTGAAAAAATATGTAGTGCAAGCATATTTCAAAAAGATTCTATTTTAACACTAAAATGGTGCAAAAAATGGTATTATACATTGTACATGCTCGCTCTAATAGAAAGAGGAAGTGAGGATGAGTAGTGTCAATGTGTCATATCTATTTTTACCAATTTAACCATTTATACAATACATATTAAAGCTCATCAGGAATGCCGCTTCCTCGTTGAGCCACGGTGGATTGCTGCATTGAATGCTCACTTGACTTCTATTTTGTGCCAATTTCAGTTTCTCTCTTTCTTCAACACTGAGAAATTTTGAAAAAAAAATCACTGAGGAAGTTAGGTACATTGTTAGACAACCAAAACGCCGGGGAAATTTTGAGAAAAAAAAAACGCTGAGGGAGTTAGGTAATTGTTAGACAACCAAACTTCATTCACTATTACTCCAAATATCAGCTTCTTCTCCCTTTTTTATATCTGAAGAAGTTAGGTTAGTGTGATATGAACCAATCCCCAAATTGCCCAGCCCTCATTTATTGTTATGTTAACTGTCCTTAGCTTTTTTAACCCTATAAAGAGGCTACCAGTCCTCCCTCACTCTCCCACAAGGCATCTGTCTATTTTAGCATTTCTTTCCTATTTTTGCAGAAGCTTACTTGAAATTTCTGTTTTAGCTTTTCTTTCCTGTTTTTAGATCTTCTCTCTTATTCAGTTATTCTCAGTTTCTGGAGCTATTAAAAAGCAAAGCAAGCGGGAAGTTGAGAAACAGAGGAGTTTTGTTCTTAATCGAAGTTCTGAATGGAGTAAGAAAAGGACCGGTCGTGTGATGAAGCCGAGCGGAGTATCCGATTTTCTACTTGAATATTTCTAATCTGAGTTATGGGGATTCAACAAAATCATCATCATCATCGGGATCGGCCACGGCGATCCACATCGTTTAAACTAAGAGGCCTCAGGTTGAGGAGCCTGAAGCCTACCACATCCGAACTGCCAGTGGTTTCTCTAGAGCTTCCTCGTTAAGCCACGCTGGCTTTTTAGTTCAGTTTCTTTTTTTCCTTTTCCACACCAGCTTTTAAATTGGGTCCATTACCGGCCAAAATGAAAGTTTGGTTGTTTGGTCTACTACTTAAAAAAACAAAGAAAACAACTTGACCGGTCTAACCAGCAATGACCTAACCCAATTAGTTACTGCATTCACTATGAATTCCCTCTATAAAAGGCCCCAAATCCTCTCTTTTTACCCACAGGGTGTGTTGTCACTTCTCCTACTTTTGCACTACCTGAGGCTGGTGGTGATGGAAGAAGAGTTATTAAACCTCTGTTGCTGGTTGAAGTAGTAGGTTTGGCGGCATTTCATCGATATAACAGAGGGCAAACTTTCCACTGCTACCAGATTAAGAACAATGAACTGATGATCGGATTTATCTGTAGCAAAGCCGTTTGATCAACTTCACCATTACCTATCGTAATGTCAGGAGGCTTAGGAGCAGGTTGTGCATTTAGGTCGAGCAGTACTTGTTCAGGGGCTGCCAATCTATTTTCCAACGCTATTTCCTCTTGAGATACTTCTTTATAAAATAGCAGATAGCGATTTTAGAAAAGGGATAGTATTTTTAGGCAAGCGGGTGGCGGTTGCTGTAGGGTACAAAGTTTGGGTTGTTTAGGATGTCTTTTTCTTTTTTTTCAAAAAAATTAGCTAGGAAATACAACAGAGAGAAATCCTAGCAATAGAAAACATCAATGAGGAGCAGCAGATTTTGACTAACGAAGATGGAGGAAACTGTGTCCAGTCCCTGCAAAGCATCCCCATTCGAGATTGATTAGCAAACCAATCTGCCGCCTTATTGGCACACCTACAAATCTTCCGAATCTCCTTTTCTTGTATACTGTTCATCATCAACTGAGTATCATGTACTATATGCTTTATTCTCCAATCTAGCTTTCCAACAACCTTTTCTGTGATATTGTTGTATAACTCTGCAGAATCCACCTCAAAACAGACTTTATGGCAACCAGTTTCAACTATATATATCCTACTGCTTCCCTCAAGGCAAGAGCTTCTGTCATTAAATCATTTTGCAGCACTACACTTTTTTCCTTTGGCTTCCAGAATTTGCCCATCATGATTTCGAACCACAAAGCCAATACCAGCCATCTTTGTCTTGATGCAAAAAGAGCTAATGAAAGAAGTAATAATATACTAATATTAGCATAAGGCTTTTTCACCTTTTATTAACGGTAAAGGCACTAAAAATGTCTTCAACTTACAAATGGACACCTAATTTGTTGTTAGAAAAAAAAATACAAAAGAGAATAGATAAAAGGGGACAAAGAGGGTATTTAATTATAACAAAATGTATTCTATTGACCCGAACTATGAGTTAGGTATCAATTGTTTTGTTACTGGATTGTAATCGATACACAGTACAATCAAGATCTAGAATTAGTAGGTTTTACCATTGATTCAGGAAAATACGGACTGGTAAATGGAAGGTCATCTATGGTGAAGGTACCAAACTAAAAGAAAGTCCTGTACTGTCCAAAGAATAAGCATTAAATAATATATATGTTTTTCTCTAGATATTACAACCTAACTAACCTAAAATCCTAACCAATTTAAAAACATATTATATATATAGTTCTCCATTACCTATCTATAAAAACATAATGGACAACACGACTATTATATCAACACTATATTTTAAAGCATAGTTTGTATCTGGGTAGAAAATTAGAAAAATAGTTTATAGTTTCCAAAGTTTTCATATATTTATGTATATACAAAATAGTTCAAATATTCAATATAATAACGTCAGTAAAATTGCCATGCGAAATTGATGCCAAAGTTGTGTTGGATTTGATTAAGTCTGCTGATGTTGCATTCCATCCTCTGGGGTCACTTATTGCTGATGTTCAAGAATTATTGAAGAGGGATTGGGTTTAATTGTTCCTGTCAGCATACTTTGGACAAGGATTATGTTGTCCCAGGAGGCCTTAGAGATGCTGCAGGCAGATAGCAGAGGAGTAGTCTATTCTAGAGGTTACAAGATATCTTAATTTTTTTATCTTTGGGGTTAACCGAAAAAAAAAAAAAATTCGCCATGCCACGATCAGGTAAAGTATTTTAATCTTTTAACAACCTGTATTTTTATTTACTGCAATTAATTAACAGTTATCATTTTTCTAACTTTTTAAATATTTTTTAAAAGCCTCCACCTCTTGAATCTCTATTCACCTCTGCTGAGATCCATTATCGAATTGCTTTAAGCACAGTTAGACATCTCATTTCCTTCAATGACTATACAGCCAAGCATTGAGGCACATAATTGTCCAATACTTCAAAGGATAGCCAAGCTAGTGTGTTGGCCGATGAATATAACGAATGCGGTCCAGATGCTGCATTAATCCTAAGAACTTGGTTGTCATTCACACAAGATACTATTCCAAATGCAATTAAGCATTGCATATGCTTGATGATGAGGAAATACTTGCAGAACTATACTCAAGGGGAATAACTCATCAATCATCTCCTCGACTAGCCCTCGATCTTTCTGCAGAACACCTTCCATTCATAAATCCGATCGACCGAGCGTATTACCAAGATGAATCTTGATGGAGAGCAAAGACTTGTCATTTTACTTACTACTCCACCAATTTACCGATTATGGATTACAGCTAGATTCAATCAAGGTTGATAAATCCAATTGTAAGTAAAACTGATCACAACCTGAAAGTTCTTATGGATGGCACGCTCTAGGCTCACCATATTCGCAAATATAAACACTTTTAGTTATGAAGAATATTGCACAAGGCAATTCTATGCACTCACCCAATCTATTCGGATTTTAGTTTTTAACGCAGCTGGAGCAGCGAATCCGGATTTCATCTACTTATTTGCATCCTATTGTTTCGAATATCGGCCACACCTTGTCATAATTACTGAAACAAGAATGTTTGGAAACCAAGGATTTCAGGCTAGACATTCAATGGGATTCCCAGCAAGCACTTCCATAGAACCGGACCATTATTTTGGTGGAGTATGGTTTTTATGGGACGATCACCCAATCACTTTCCAAACCATACAGACAGAAGATAAATTTCTGAGTGCTCAATTAACTATGTATAATAACATTGTTTAGTTGTGTAATTATGGTTGTGTTTCGTGGATTCTATTCAAATATCCATCTAGCTAACTATGTTTCATTAAGGAGCATGTAAAGTTTTGATCTTGATTATTCATATGAAGTTCATCAATTCTAAAATCTGTTCCTATTTTGGTTCTCCTGTTGCTGAATTTCTGTTTGTTCTTTTGGTTGACTTTATATTCATTTACTTTTGGTTTTGATTTAGAGAAATTAAACTTGAAGCATGTAAAGTTTTGGTTTTAATTTTGATTTAAAGTTAATTTGATGTTCAATTGTTCATTGGAAAAAAAAACTTAATAATTTAATAATATCACTTCTTTTTTTTTTGCTACATGTGAACATGAAAGTAAATGAAGGGAGATAGCCTTCTCCTATCCCTGAATCCATCCCGCCCGTTCAAGGATTCGAACCTGAAACCTCCTGTTAGAGGCCCAAGTTCTTAATCACTGGGCTGTCCCCGGGGACTTAATAATATCACTTCAAGAGTCACTCCAGAGTGTTTTCTCTATGAGGGTGTTCTTAGTCTCGTTGCGGCAAGGTTCAAAAGAAACTTTTAAAAATTAGAATTATTTTTGCTTTTTTTTTTTGGTGATTAGAATTATTATTGCTACCCATTTTGCTTTGTATTAATGATCTCATTGGGCCATTTAAACTCATTTTTTATAACTATAATAACATTTAAAAAAGAGGATAAATGAAACTTAATAATAAAAATGCTGTCACTAGAAATTATTTAAATTAAAGGATTGTCTCAATTTTTTCTTCCCGGGGCGAAACCCGGGTCGTACCCTAGTGTATATTAAATGATTAGAAAAACAAGCAAAACCTACTCTCTAGGCCAAAGAAGTCTCATTGCATGGGCTGTGATAGAAGCTATGAAATCCCTATAGTGGAACATCAAATGTATGCAATCTCAATTCCAAGTAAACAAAGTGTGTAGCCATTCAATCCGTGCAGGCATTGACTTCTCTGTAAACATGCTTGATAGAACACTGTCATACGCATATATTTGTTCGATCTTCTATTAAATTTTACCAATTTATGACTATAGTCTATAACTCTCTAAGTAATGCTTTGGGCTCTTGGCTGAGCTTTGGGCTTCAGAATTGGGCTTTGTGCTCATCCAGTTCCTTTGGCCCACTATTTTGCTGTTAGATTTGGGTTTCTTTGAGACCCAACTATTGTTTTGGACAATGATCACTTTGGAGCCACTCGTGGGTAGCAAGTACATGAAAATTTTGTTGTTATTATCTTATCATATCAAAGATGAAGATTGTGCACCATTATCAGTTTTGTAATAATTCCTTTCCCAGAATATTGGGCATCATATTCAGAAAGAGAAGTAAAAGAAGATGGAAGAGCATTTCTCCTTTTTCCAAAACTTTATTATGTGCTTTTGAATCTCAATTATTTGGGAACCAAAAACGCTTTATGCTTTCACTAGAACTGCAAAAAAAATAAAGGAACTAGTATATAAAATTATGCGTGCCACTTTTCTAACTTATAACTAAATAATTAGCTATAGAGATATAAATAGGAATATTTCTAGCTTTCCAGCAATTGATTAGCATACCTATGAGTCATGACATAGAACATATGAGCAAAGCAAACCCAACACTTTAATGAGCTCCCTAAGCCTCTCCAGTCTCCTCCACTAGGCAGGCCAAGAGACAGAGCTCATCTCATATAATTTGAGTCTTTGAGATCATGGGGTGTTGGGAGAGGAACTGGGCCTTATCTTCTTCAGCAAGGTCCACCGAGCAGCCCATATACATGTCGGACACCAACTCGAATCCAAAAATCTAGACTAATGATTTCTTGGATCCTTCATGTATATAAGTTACTCCAAAAACCCATCTTTTCATGATGTGGGATGTTTCTCACATGTAAATCCTCAACGACGGCAATTCTATATATCCATTAATTTAGATAAATTAACTATGTACCAACTCCTATAACAATTTTACAGACTATAGACTTTTCCTGGTTATATTAGAGTCAAGGTATTACGTTCAAGTCCAACTCCTAAATGTATATATTATGTTCATGAAGTCCATGCTTATGGGCCTTTTTTTTTTTTTGGGCACCAAGATTTATAGGCATTATGAACCAAATAAATCGCCTACCAATAAAAGATCACAATCGAAGGAATTGGAATCTAAGCATGGCGGGTGAAGTCTCGAGTCTTTGGCTAACCCGCTGTGCAGGTGCAGCAAACAATAACATATGCATGTAATTATTTAATTAATTATTATTATACTATAATATTCATCTTGTTTCTAGTTCAAATTACCATTATTGTATATATGATCCTGCCCACTCCACAGGGCACATGTACAGATAGTTAAATAAAAGCACCATATTGATATATTCATGGGATGGGATACAAAATATAAAAATATCAGATATTCCAAAAATACAGAAAGTTAACTAAAGTTAAAGTATTGAAAAGTATCAGATTATACATATCCAAAAGTAACCAAATACAAGGCAGTAGGGTAGGAAGGCATCCAGGAGGCTACCTTTACGCATGTGATATATTCACCATCATCTCATCTGATCTTCCCAAAGGATTTTTTCTTTATTTTCTGAAGCCACTTGGC
Source organism: Corchorus capsularis (assembly GCA_001974805.1). NCBI lineage: Eukaryota > Viridiplantae > Streptophyta > Magnoliopsida > Malvales > Malvaceae > Corchorus > Corchorus capsularis. The sequence goes on from AWWV01015159.1 coordinate 61,552, forward strand.
TGGCTTTACAATAAAAATGAAGCACCTTAATTTATTGACAAGCTGATGAGGCAGCAATATTCACATTTTAGCATTTCATGACTTGCAATATGCATGTTAATCAAAGAATAATGGAATCGCCAAAAGTAGGGATATCGCCATATCGGATAAAAACCCTACTACTCTTTTCCTTTATTTTTCCACCTTCAAAGTTCGAACATGCTGACAGACTTCCTATAAATTGGCACCTTATCCCTTTCCAAACCAGCAAGACAAACCAAACCAAACAAAACTTGCTTTAAAGATACAAAAAAGTCGACCAAAATTAAAACTATGGCATATCATCATGTTGAAGTTGAGTACCTTCAAAAGGTTGGAGCAGAGGGTTTCGCCATTATAGAAAAGCTGCACTACGGCCCAAGGAACAACAATAAGCACATCAGCAACCATGCTCCTCAGAAGCCGAAGCTAGCTCCAAACCAATACCAAGAGCCTCATGATGATGATCAAGAAGCTAATTACTATAATCATGCTGCTGCAAAACATCAGCCTGCTGCCTTCGTCAAAGGCTATGGCCCTGGCCCCGTGGCAGCCGCCCCCAAACAGGGCTATGAAACGTGGTACATTTTACCAGTGCCCCAAGCTCCGCCGAAAGAGGGGATTCAGATCATCAGTAGCAACAAGGCGGCTGAACGCTATGATGGGATGATTTTCGTGGATTATTATGGCTACAGCAAAACTTCTACTAAAACAACTTATAATCGTCGGGGCTATTACTAATTTTCCTACTTCTTTTATCCCTTTGTTACTAATTAATTAGTATAAACTTTTCTTGTAATTTCCAGTAAAAGCTATACTAGCCCTGCTCTGCTGCTCAGCTGGGAGTAACTATATATCAATGTGTTATTCCAGATCTTGTAGCAGCTTTTAAATAAGCTATATACTTATATGTTTGTAATTATTAATATCGGATCGATATATGCTTAAAAGTTGTTTCTTACTAGTTTAATTACTTTCCTAACTTCAGTTGATATATATATATATATATATATATATATATATAGTAGCATCATTTCGGAGATAAACTAACACCATGTGTACAAATTTTCTATCAAGATGAAATGATGAATATTGACTTGAGTCAAAGTCAATAGTCAATTTATGTGCAAGTGGCACCGACTTTGGATCCTGAATTCTGAGTCTGAGTCTGGGGCCAAGGCCCAAGCCCAAAGGAGTCATCAAACAGCTCTGTCCATCACAATCTTTAATGACATTTTGATCTCCATTCTTTGACCATGATATCAACATCTAAGCTATCTTCTACTTTTTAGTCTTCTTTGGTAGAAAGGAATATTGTTGAACTATACCCACATAAACAACCCATTTTGAAATTGAATTATATATTAATTTCTCACTATATCATAAGACTAATGTTACATGTCTTATCTATACTATATAAAAAAGTACGAATAAGGGGAAACTTTATGTTTTCCGATTGTACCCTTATTTTTAAAATATATTTTCAATTGTACCCTTTTTAAAAAATATATTTCTAAATTATCATTACTAAATATATCTCTTATCTGATGAGATGACACAAACACAACTATAAATTTAACAATTTATCGTTCAAATTTTGTTTTTGTAAAACTTGTGACGAAACTTATGTATCATGTTAAATTCCTACTCACCAAGTTGGAAACTAAATATTAATATAGTATATAGTATATAGTATAGTAAATGTTAAAAAAAAAGGAAAAAAAAATCAGTTATGGGACTCCTTTATGCCAGAGCGACTAGGAATAGGGGATAAAGTGCTGATATATTTCAAGATGCAAATCTGATTGATGTTATTATTATAACTTAAAATTAATAAGTGCTAATCATCATTTGACAGCAACATGGCAAATTTATATTTGTTTTGGCTAGCACTTTGTTCTCCATTTCCCTATCCATAAGTATATATCAGAGTCCCACAAGGCTTACCTTTATGCATGTGAAATATTCATCATTTTACCATCATATCTTGCTGTTTGTTTTGCTTTGCTTTTATTATGTGGCCAGTTGGCTCTGATGGCTACTACATGGCACTTTACTAGGAAATGCCAATCATGGGCACTAATAAGTCCAAAATCATATTACTTGATTAAGGATAATAAGCAACTTTCCAAACGATTAAGCATTCCAAGATCGTTATCATTCTTGTGTTAATCAAGAATGGAATCATAGAAAGTTGATGAGAGGAATAAAAATGGGGAACCTGCTTCCTTTTCTCTCCCCTTAATTTGATTCTTTTTCACTAATCTTGTTTTTTTTTTTAATCTTTTTTTATTACAATGGACCCTTAAGTTGGCAAGATAATTAATTACAGGGCTTCCACTCTCCTTATATATATATATATAATGTTACCTAAGCCTTAAACCATATAGACAAGAAAAACAACACAAAACTTTACTACCACCAGAGAAATACTACTAACCAATATGGCATGTTCAATAGATCATCTTAGGAAGGTTGCTTCACAAGGCTTCCCCTTGATAGATGAGTTCCGCGGCGGTGCCCGTCAGGCCGGGAGGGCTTACAGCAGGCCTTCTCCTCCGAGGAATCATGATCACTATCATCATCTGAAGCCAGTGCCAAATCAATACGTTTATCATGGACCTCAAGCCATCACAGTTGTCCAACAGCCCGAAACCGGAAGCTATCATCAAATTCAGACACCCAACAGCTCTGAGAGATGGTATGTTTGTCAAGTTTCTCCTATTGCAGGGGCAGCTGCTGCAACAATTAGCAGCAATTAATGATGCAGCAATTAAATGAAAACCCTTTTTTTTTGGTTAGTTTTTCTTTGTTAATTAGTGTAACCTAACTAGTTAGTAGACAAGTAGAAATATATACATATATAGACCTCCTCAGCCGGTTGTAACATGAATATATGTATTAGTTTTTTGAGTATTTTTGTTACACCAGATCTTGTAGCAGCTTGAAAATAAGCTCTGCTTCTGTAATTAAGGTTGTCGAGCTTTTTAATGAAGTTGTATATTTTCTTTTGATTATGTAATCTGATGTTCCAATCCATAATTTCAATTTCCAACAGTTCAAATACAACTACAAGGTTGCTATGCATATACATATATAGTAGGAAATCAGATTTTCTTCTGGTAAACTCAATGAAATGAAATGATAATGCATGATTATGAATGCTGGACGTAACTGATCATGACTGATAAGAATCTAAGAAATTATTAGAGGATATTGACCAAGGCATTAAGAATCTCACTTTTTTTTTGCTAAAAGAACTTTACTTTTGTGAGTGGAAAGTCCCTTTTTTCATCATGAAAGAATAGAAATTATTAGAGGATATTAAGAACAGTATACTTTTTCCCTTTTCATATCCTTGAAGACTTGGAATAAAAATTAGATTAGTACTATGTATATATATATATATCAGAAATTAAGGAAATTTTCTCTAAATCTATAACTTGGGTAGATTTTTGATGATTGCCTTGTTGGAATTTTTACTTTTCTTGCCAGTTTGCAGGTTTTCTCTGCAAGTGGGATGCCATTTCTGGAACATCTTATCATGTTCAAATGTTCCTTAATATTATAATTCGCATCTTCATTTTTTTTCTCTCAGAAAATTCTCTTTTTTATACAATTGGAATTTTGGTAATCTCCAAAATGACTCCTTGGTTCAACTTGTCTATGCCCCATAGTGTCCAATTTGCCATTTGCTTATATTCAATTCATTGAACAATGATGATCAAATTTAAGATAAGTCTTTGTCCCCTGATAAGGAAAATCTTTGTTTTGGTAACATGAAGAATGGAACAATTAAACAACCGAAAATTAACAGATTTGAAAGGAACATCAAAATCTTGCTACATACAAAAGAGTTTCTCTCTTGTTTGTCAGAAAAGTCATGGAGGCAAAAGAATATGATCCTCAACTGAAGCTGATGAGACTTATCAGAAACATCGATCCCATGTCATCTAGCTAGCTACTGTAATCTGCATAATAATGTTCCTCTTCTTTTCTTTCCTTCGGGCAAAGGAATATAAATTGCTGAAATTCGAATCTAGTTCCACCCATGTAATCTGCACAATATTTGGAATTTTCCATGATTCTTGAACTTAAAATTTTTTAACACAAGATTTGCTTCGTTTCCCGTCGAGATAAATTAAGTAGAAAGATGTGAAGAGAAATGTTTGAATGGAATCCTTGGACTTGGACCGTCTTCATATTTGTTCATTACGAGATTGAAAGGATATATATAGGGGTATCCTAAACTTCGTATAAATCATCCGCCTTTATCCATCCATTGTGAAAAAATGTCCATATTATTATGAAAGTTTAGCGGGGAAAATGTTCATATTGTGAAAGTTTAACGGGAAGAATGGTCATCAAGCCATTAACTTTATGCATGTGAAATATATATATATATATATATATTCATCATATATCTTGCTATTTATTTCTTATATTCTTTTTTATTATTTGGCCAGTTGGCTCTCGTGGCTCTTGACTAAGAAACGGAAGTCATGGGCACTAATGAGTACAAAATCACGTAACTTGATAGCAACTTCCTAAACGATTATGCATTCCGATTTCATTATCATTCATGTTAATCAAGAAAATGGAATCATAGAAAGTTTGGGAAGAATAAAAATGGGGAACCCGTTTCTCTTTCTTTTCCCCCTTTGATTCGTTTTTCCCTAATCCTTTTTTTTTTAAATCTTTTTTCTTTATAATGGGAGTGGGATTTGGCAAGTTAATTAATTATAAGATTGCCACTCCCCTATAAATATAATGGACTAGCCTCTAACCATATAGCCAAGAAAAACTAACTCAAAATAACATACTACCACCAGAGAAATACTAATAACCATATGGCATGTTCAATAGATCATCTTAGGAAAGTTGCTTCAGAAGGCTTCCCCTTGATAGATGAGTTCCGCCGCCGTCCGGCTAGGAAGGCTTACAACAGGCCTTCTCCTCCGAGGGATCAAAATCAATACGTTTACCATGGACCTCAAGCCATCACTGTTGTCCAAGAGCCCGAAACCGGAAGCTATCATCAAATTCAGACACCCAACAACTCTGAAAGATGGTATGTTTGTCAAGTTTCTCCTATTGCTACAATTAGCAGCAATGATGCTGCTTCTTACTATGGTGGGATGCTAATTAAATGAAAAACCCTTTTTTTGTTGTTTAGTGTAAAAATACTACCCTAGATAATTATAAGTAGAGCAGTAGAAAAATACATGAATATATGTATTAGTTTTTGAGATTTTCTGTTGCACAAGTTCTTGTAGCAGCTTGAAAATAAGCTCTGCTTGTGTAATTATATAATATAAGGTTGTCGATCGTGTTTTTAATGAAGTATATATTTTCCTTTTGATAATTTTGTAATCTGATATTTCAATCCATAATTTCATTTTCCAATAGCTTAAATACGACAGGTTGCTAATTGGTATGCATAAATAGTAGTAAAACATATTTTCTTCTGGCATTTTTGCTGCTAATTCTAATTTCAATGCAATGAAATGATAATTAATGAATACTGGACGTAACTGATAACTGAAAAAGAATGTAAGAAATCATTAGAGGATGACCAAAAGGCATTAAGAATCTCACTTTTTTAGCTTAAAAAACTTAACTATTCTGAGTGGAAAGTGCCCTTTTTCCTCATGAAAGAATAAAATTTTAATCAGCAAACAGGGGAAAGAAAGAACATTTTCTTCCTTTTCTTCCAGGAAGACTTGGAATACAAATCATACTATGGAGTACTATTTATATGTCAGAAAGGAAATTTCATTTAAATATATAACTTTGGCAAGTTTTTTAGTTGGTATTTTTGTTTCAAGAGCATTGACCAACATCTTATCATATATATGTTCCTTAGAAAAGTTGGAGGTAAAATCTCTTGCCAGTTTGAACGTTTCCTCTGCAATCAAATGCCATTTCTGGAACATCTTATCATGTTCAAGTGTTGCTAAGATGCATCATGAAGAGCATAATATTATTCGCATCTTTTCTATCAAATGACTCTAATTTGGTCGGTTTGGTTCAACTTGTCTATGCCATATACCAATTTGCCATTAATTATATTATTCTCATCAATGGTCTGTTTCTAATATTCTTTCTATTATTATGTGATCAATTCATTTAACATGATCTTTGTCTCCTGATAAGAACACTCTTTGGTCTGGTAAGATGACACGACATCAAAATCTTCTATCTCTTCTAGTTAGCAAAGTACCGGACTCTTAATTCCAGTGGCCAGGGTCTGATCATTAGCAGCCTTAAGTACCAAAAAAATAAAAGAATATGATATTGCTCAACGAAAGCTGATGAGTTTTTATCAGAAACATCGATCCCATGTCAGCTAGCTACTGTAATCTGCATATATATTTCTTTTCTTTGGTAAATTAAAGAGAATGAATTGCTAAAATTCGAATCTAGTTCCATCCATGCATGCAGCGAGTAATGGGGCAATGGAAACAGAGGAACAGAGTCTATTAATTTTTCCGAAGTTACAAAAAATATGGACCAGAAAGTGAAAATTATTTCCAAATTTACCTTAATTAAATGGAATAATAATTTTCTGTTAAAGCATCCATATAAATGGAATATCCATGAAACTCGATTTAGACCAAGTCAATATAATTTGGAAAATTCCATCATGATTCTTGAACTTAAAATTTTTCACCACAAGTTTGCTTCGTTCCCATATCGAGGAAAAAAAAAAAAGTAGAAATATGTGAATACGAGAAATGTTTGAATGGAATCCTTGGACCGCCTTCATATATATATATGTTTGTTCATTACGAAATTGAAAGCATGCATATGGGGATTCCTATCCTAAACTTCGTATAAATATATATCATTATATATTGTGAGAAGATGTGACTAAATCCACTTTATTTTGTTTATTTTTCATATAAACAAAGGCGACTAGGCGAGAGATATATATATCTTTTTCTTGCCACTTTCTGAACATTTGAGAGCTTTATCTCATCCGTTTAGATAAGCCAGAATATTTCTGCTGCCTCGACGTTTAATTGATCTACATTGGGTGCCTTTTCATTCAAAATGCATGAACCTTGAGATATATATATCTTTCTTTTTGCTTTATCAATCATGATTTATAGTAACATACTCCAAGGAAATGTTAATGTCTGAAAATGAGCCAAAGAGGATCTGATCCATTTCATGCATAGGAAAAGAAAGTTTCATTAGATTCAGATGCCAAACCGAAAGAAATCTTAATTACTCCATGATTATTTGAACTTGTATAATTCCCAGAGTTTTCCTTTCAACGGTCTTCGTCAACATTTGTTGTTTATACTACCGTGTTTTGTCGTAGGCCGGTTGGTTTTGGGCCGAATAAGACAATTCTTCTGTTCTTTCATGGGCTTATTTCACTTGATTCTAGCATGTGGGATTAATGTACAATTTGATCTTAAAATCTTGTTTTTTTGATAATTTAATACTATGGATTTGATGAAATTTGGTCACAAACAAAAGCACCGTGTAAACGTTCCCTTAAGCCGGCTCCGCGGGGTGGTTCAGTGGCAGAAAGCCGAATGTAAGGTTACTGCAGAGGTCATGGGTTTGAATAAGGGAGAGGATCCTCTCCACTACTAAAAAGTAGTGGAGAGGTCCACTGATCCATTTCCACCTATCTAACGGCCCAAATTTGCTCCCCACCAAAACCTCCAAAACGCATAATTTCATTAAAAGCATTCTTTACACCGTCTATTTGCCGTTTCTTCCTTTCTATTTTTTCTCTTATATTTCTCCCTTACCCAAGAAGTAGCAGTAGTTTTTTTTCCCTCTAAAATTTAGGCGCTTATCTCTCTTGTATCCCCTTCTCCCGCCATTAGCAAACACACCAAAAGTCACCAGAAATTCTCCCACATTATTTCTATCTCAAGGACTTGGTTGTGATAGGCAAAGCGGCAAAGCAATTCATAGGATGCCAAGGTATTCTGCTTTCTTTCTTTCTCTCTCTCTTTATATTTCTATATGATTAAGTCTGCTTTCTTTCTTTCTTTCTCTCTTTACAATTGGGAATTGGGAATGTGGTATTAATTGTGTCATTGTTATAACGTGGTGTATATATAATTTTTAGGGCGTAGTTTAATTGATGGAAGACCTGGATAATATGGAATTGCTTGATTCTACAATCATAAATAATGTGGAAGATGATCAATCGGTTGATTTTATACCTACAGTTGATCTTGAGTTTGTTTCAGAAGAGGAAGCATATAACTTTTATAATGAATATGGTAGAAGTTATGGATTTAGTATAAGGAAAGAAAGGGGTAATTGGAACAAGAAGACTGGACAACTTACTTCAAGGTTGTTTGTATGTTCTAAAGAAGGAATTAGATGCCCAGACAAGCGTGATCATCAAACAAAAAAGGAGACCTAATGCAGAATGTGTATCCTCAACCTTGTTCCAATTTTTCTTCTCATTCACAAACATATCATGAACTTGACAAGGTTATTATTAAAATTTTCTTTTCTATTAATGTTTGTATTAATATTTAACTCCTTTTAACACATATTAAGCTATATGTACAGGAAAATATGGGACATCTTGATGCACAAAATTCTATTCCATTTGCAGTAGATT
>AWWV01015160.1:0-60112 GCA_001974805.1 Corchorus capsularis
AAGCAAAAGGGCTTAAAAAGAAAGATTCTTGTAAGGGTAGGCCTCGGTTAAAGAGTTGGACTGAAAAGCTTTCTACAAAGAAGAACAAAGGTTTGAATAAAAAACCATGTAAGGGGAAGAAAAAAGGAGACCCAATGCAGAATGTGTATCCTCAACCTTGTTCCAATTTTTCTTCTCATTCACAAACATATCAGGAACTTGACAAGGTAATTATTAAATTTACTTTTCTATTAATGTTTGTATTAATATTTAACTCCTTTTAACACATATTAAGCTATATGTACAGGAAAATATGGGACATCTTGATGCACAAAATTCTATTCCATTTGATGTAGATTCTCAAATTCTTTTGCCTACATCTTTCATTACTCCTTATGAGGTAAACTGCTCCTGCTTTACTTTTTACTTGCCATTTGAATAACTTCTATTATTTTGATGATATAACACTAGAATAACATATATTTTTCCCACTAATTATGTTTTAGGGTATTAGTATGCCTGATTATAGAGCATGGACTCATGATGAATCTCAAGTCATAAGCCATCCTAATTTTAGTGAAATGCTCATGGTAGGTACATTAATGTCTTTGTTAATTAGATGTAAATACGTATTATTTATTATAGTTAAAAAGATATTTTTTCACATAGTACTATAAGTGTAACTATTACATGTTTATGCAGGATGCAACGAGTCCTATTTCATATAGTGGATTTGATGTCCCATCTCAATTTTTAGATAAGAACAGATTTAATAAGGTTGGTATGCATCATACATAAGTGTTTCTGCCATTTTCTTATAAAAAATATTATGACTATTTTGTTCTTTTTTGTCAGGAACAAGATGATCTTCTTAGTCAAGTTGGAATTCTTGGTGATGTCTCAAATGCATCTAACATGAAAAGCCACTGAAATGTGGAGTATGGACAGAATATACTAAGGTAATTCTTATTCACCTCAATTTGGTTTTTCTTATAGCTATATAGACTATTTATATATATTTGTGTTTGAATTTTGTAGATCAATGTTTCCTTTGGTGAAGAAGCTCAAATATTTATAGTTAAAATGGAATTTTCATGTCACCTATGATCTTTTTGTAGTTGTACAGCTTCTATATTTTGTTTATGCCTGCATTAAGTATAGCAGAGGACTAATCTGTTTTTGAAGTGCTTGGTATGGGACATTTTTGAATTATAATTTGTTTGGAAGACTTGGAAGTTGTAAGCAAACATATTTAGTACTATGCAGCTTGTAAGATTTTGTAAAGGCTAGATGTTGCTGAAATAGGTTGGTTCTGCTCACTACTTCTGCAATAACAAGTTATCTGACATTTTTTCTTCTTTTGATTAGAGGAAAGTGACTCAAACCTCCTTCAGTTTTTGTTAATTAAGTTTTCACCAAATGAAAGCTTCTATATAATCTGTCTCTTGTATTTTATAGTGTTGGCGTTTAGAAAGTATAACTTGAAACATCAGAAAGTAGTATATGGTTTGAGGGTATTTGGTATGAAACTGAATTCATAAATACAGCTTAAAGAAAACATTTTGGATTACATTGAGGCAGTGTAGCATTAATCGATAATGTACTCCAAAGTTTTTTACTTTATTTATGAAAGAAAGAGTTGAGAAATGGGAATGGCATCAGTTTCATATTCTGCTATGCAATTCAAGAAAAGTTGATGTTATGCCTTAGAACAATGGCTGTTAAAAAGGAAAAGAAAAAAAGAAAAAGGAAATATGAAACAAATGGCAAATAGACGGTGTAAAGAATGGCTTTTAATGAAATTATGCGTTTTGGAGGTTTTGGTGGGGAGCAAATTTGGGCCCTTAGATATGTGGGAATGGATAAGTGGACCTCTCCACTACTAAACTTTTTAGTAATGGAGAGGATCCTCTCCCTTCGGCACACATATGATACCGGACGGTCAATGTACCGCGTTGACCCGGTTGAACTGCGGTTGAACCGGCCGGTTTACCGGTTTGAGAATTGGTCAACTTTTTCAATTTTGAAAAAAAAAAACAATTGTAAATGGTAAAAATCGAACCCCACACACTTTGAAGGAAGACAAAAGACTTAACCACTCCACCAAAGTATTATTTAATGATTATTCTATCATATATTATATTTATTTTATACTAATTTTTTTTTCAAAAAAATCTTTTAAAACGGTTTAACCACCGGTTAAACTGGTTGAACCGGTTATACCGGATGCCGGTGGCCTCACCGGTATGGCCTCCGGTACGGTTTTTTATTCATTGACTTAGAGTCCCTGAAGTCGATGACGCCCACCAAAAGACCCTTTTTTTTATGAAAAAAAAAAGGTTCTCTTTAGCTGCGTGAAGATTCATTCAATTTAGGTCAAATTGTCAACTAAATCAAGTTAAGAGTCAAATTGTCATTTTTAAGATAATTTGAGTCAATTTAGAGCTGAGACATGTTCATCTAATTTGGATTTAGGTTTTTGATTAAATAGAGTGAAAGTTGTTAAGTTGAGGACTCATCAAGAAAGCAATGACATGGATCTAATTTAGATTGATATATATGTATGTATTATGTATATCTCTAAATTAGGTCCTGTACACATGATAGTATTTTAATTTTAGTTTAATTTGTAAGATTACATGGAATCATCAAAATATCATAAAAATCCAACATCTAATATATACAAGTACCAGATAAGCTTGATCTATAATAATTAAAAAAATTAAAGTTCCTCCTGGAAAGGGTTCATTAATAATATCTAAAGTCTAAACCTAATAGAGCTTCTTCTAGAATATCTACTCTTTTCAGATGCATATCAAATCATTTGGCAGGTATATGTAACAAATTTTTTAAGCCATTTTGCTTAAAGCATCTAATAAATCTATTGCCACAGTTAGAAATTTAAATTAATGTCCAAAGGCCAAAACTTAATCAGTTCAATGATTATTCCTTTTTTGCCATTTGAACATGCTTTGTTGTTTGAATTTTTAACTTACTTTTGGAGTTCATATTGCTCATATAAAACACGCATGCTCTCTTAAGCTTAACATATAATCTACAGAAAGATTCTTTTGGAAACATAATTTATTAGTAGATCATAACTAATTGTCTGTGTGAGGCAGAAGAATAAAGTGCTATAACCATAAAGCTTCTTTTCTTGTATGTGAATACATATCCAAATTCAAGTTAATTGTGAAGCATACGTTTATTTTAAGCAGTGTTTTTTTGCCCATATTAATTTGAGTGTGTTATATATTAAGGCACCATGATTATTAAAGTATTAAGAGAAAAGATTTTATTCCTATTTCCTCCATATAGATGCTATATATAAGAAAAAAAAACCCTCTCAAGGTACTAGGAAGTTTCTTTTGAAGATTTGGTAATTTCCCATTTCACTATTTTAACATGAATAATCACGAAGGGAATCATAAAAAAGTTGGGGAATTGGGAAACCGACTTCCAATTTCTTAATTGTATTCACCAAAACATGTGATTTCATATTGTTTTTTAAAATTAACCAGACCCCCTGGCTAGCTAGGAAGGTTCAGCTCATCAGCTGCTATATAATGGGGTTTTGGCATTCAAACAGATTTGCCAAGCAAACAAACGCAAACAAAGTAGTCATAATTACCAATCTTTTTACTTCGTTGAGCAGAAAACTATAAGTTTGTCTTGGTGAATGGCATCTCATCAGAGGGATCAGCAGCATCTTAAGAAGGTTGGGTTGGAAGGTTTTGCAATTATAGACGAATTCTATGGCCGGAACAGAAGATCGAATCCAAGCCAACAGAGGGTTCAACTTCAAACTCCAGAGGTACACCAATATTTTTACTACCAGCAGCATCAACAGTCTTATTATAATGTTTGCCAAGCACCCCAAGTTTATACAGTGACGAGAGAGCCTGTTACCAATTACCATGGAATATCTCAGCATCAATTTTTCAATAATGGTGGTAATTCTGTTCCAAAAGAGTCTGTTATTAGCAGCAATGAGGCAGCTCAATTCTATGGTGGCACCATTATGATTGATTATACCACAAATAATAAGCCCTTTCCTCGGGCTTATTATTAGCTTTTAATTTAATGTCTAATTTTCTTTGCTTTTTTATAGTTTGGTTATGGTAGGATAAGCAAATAAAGCCCCTGCTTCATGACAGGGGCGCTTAGAATTGTATCTTTTTCTTTGATCTTAATTTGATAGCTATGTAAAATGTTTCTATATGTATCATATATATGTTCCTTTTATGATGAGAAATTTTCTTTGGTTCAACCCCGGTATTCGATAACCACATTGGGTCACAACTAATCCATTTTGTCGTTTATGAGACTCGAACCCAAGACGAGATCCTTTATGATGGGAAATGATAAAACAATATAGCTAGTGAGAGCATACTCCTTTCATCCCGGTTTTCTTTCTGAAAGATAAGAAAAGATGGGGGAAGCAAAGAATGTGAGTTTTCATAATTAAGATAGAAATCAGTTGGACAAATAAAAACCTGTCTATAGTGAAATTAGGTAGGGGTGTCTCTTTTGGAACATCCAAGAAACTTGGAATCACAAAGATATTGGTTCATTATGGTTCAATATATATATATAGTTCATTACTTAATTAAATTAATGTTGTCATATATTTATTTATAATCTAAATTCAGCAAAAGACAATTTCTTAGTGGTTGGTTTAAATTTAATGCTGGTGGTAGATTAATTTCTGGCTTAAAATAAAACTATATACTGCTAGTATACCAAAATAGGGGGAGAAAACAAGAAGTCCCAAGTTTAGGGAAGAACAAGACACACAAAGCACATAAGATAACTAAAATTAGGAACCAAACAAATTAACAAACCAAACTTGAAACTAGAAATACCAAATTCTTGTCCGAGAACTTAGTGTTCCCACAGGTTGACATTAGTGGTAACAGTTAATCTTGTTAAAAGGCAAAATTAAAAGAAAAAAAAGGGTATAAAGGAGGAAACAAGGGAAGAAGGGATTTGCAACACACTCATTTCTCTTAAGCCTCTACGTTGGGTGGGGGCTTTTTGTTAAACAGGATCAAGAAATTAATTTGTAAAGCTCAGGTTGAAGGGTACTGGCCATATTAATAAGTACAGTATATATATAACAATGGGGTTGGCTCCATTTGGACGTCGTATTATAAGCGCCATTCTTCTCTTGTGCTTAGCCCTTCATGGTTGTGAAGGCCAGGTCGTCAAGCCATTTAATGCAGCAGAAGCTCTAGCTCTAGCAAGAAAAGCCGCCGTCGGCGCCGTCGGCCCTGATGTCAAAACTTTTAACGTCGTAGATTATGGTGCAAAGGCTGATGGAACCACCAATAATGCATTCGTATGGTTTATTATATTATATTATGATGATTAAAATTACGATTCCTTTTCCATTGTTTCGTTTTATAAACATGATCACTAAATAATTATTTACCTTTTTTTTCCTGCAGGCTTTCATCAAGGCATTCAAGGAAGCATGCAATTTCAATGGAAATGCCATGATGGTCATTCCTGACGGAAAGTTCTTAGTAGGAAGTGTCGTTTTTGAAGGGCCCTGCTCAAATCCATCACCCCTAATTATTCAAGTTAATGGATACATTTTAGCAACACCAACCCTTTATGGGTATCCTCAAGTAGATTGGTTTAATTTCCAGAAAATTAACGGCTTGATTCTTACTGGACACGGTACTTTCCATGGCCAAGGTGCTACGGTATGGCAGAAAGAAGTACCTCCCAGCCCTACTAACCCTAACCACCGTAGGCCTGCTGTAAGCATCAAATCACCACCTCATCACTTGAATGTGTATATATTACATAATCTGAAGAAATTTTGAAGAGGGTTACTTTTTTTTTTTTTTTTTCTGTATGAATTTGCAGTCAATTAAGTTCAACAACGTAGACAATGCAATTATTCGTGGCATAACCTCCATTGACGCCAAAGGGTTCCATATCTTCATCAGCAATAGCGAAAACTTTAGGATATTCAACATTGACATTCAAGCCCCTGACACTAGCCCCAACACGGATGGCATTCACATGAGCAAATCCAGCATCGTTAAAATCTCCAAAACTAAAATTGGCACAGGTGATGATTGCGTCTCTATGATCCATGGATGCTCCAACATCAGCATCAAGAAAGTATTTTGCGGTCCTGGCCATGGTTTCAGGTTACTTTCCTGTCTTAATTTCTGCACCTTATTAGCCTTTTCCCCCCCTTGTACAGGACATTTTGCCCCCGAATTTCCAAATTCAAGAGGGTTAGCCCCCTAATAACCTTCCCAAATCCAAGATATTTTACCCCCTGACGGAGGGAGCAAATTGTCCTGAATTTGGAAGTTTATAGGGCAAATTGTCTCGATTATAGTTTTAGGAGACCAATTGTCCTTGACTTAATGTCATTTTTGCCCTTGAACTTGTATGATTTTGACGTTTTACCTCATAAACTTTAATTTTGGACATTTTACCCTTTGAACTTGCAATTTGAAGCCATTTTAGTCCCTCTCAAACAATATTGCTGACAACGTCTTGGTCCAACGTGGCATTGCCAGTTGCCACGTGACATTTTTTGATCCAACGTGGCATTGTCACGTCAACAATACCGTATGAGCGGGACTGACATGTTCTCATTTAGCAAGTTTAGGGAGCAAAAAGTCCCAAATTAAAGTTTATGGGGCAAAAGGTCAATTTTAAACAAGTTTAAGGGGCAAAAAAGGACTTTAGTCAATTGTCCCTAGCCCCATAATTCATGCGGCAAAAAGGCTAATAAGCCTAATTTCTGCCTAGTTAATTAACAAACTTGGAACAGATCACATAATTAACTAATCTAATTAACTTGTGCCTGTCAATGTTTGTTAACAGCATCGGTAGCCTTGGACACTACAAAGAAGAGACAGATGTTCAAGGAATTATCGTGAAGAACTGCACCATGGTCAACACAGATAATGGACTTAGAATCAAAACATACATGAGTAATATCGCTATTAAAGCTTCAAACATATTTTTCCAAGACATCAGCATGACTCAAGTTCAGAGGCCCATCATCATAAATCAGGAATATAATAGCATAGAAGGCAGCGAAGTACGTAATGTAAATTTTATACTATTATATTTTGCTTTCAATCTGCAATTAATTTACCTGTTTGCTTAATTGTTTCATATATATTTGCACTTTGCAGTCATCAAAGGTTAGCATCAGCGACGTTTACTTCACGAACGTCAGGGGAACTTCAGCTAGCAAAACTGCTGTCAGCCTAATTTGCAGCAAAACAAATCCTTGCTCAAACGTTCACTTGAACAATGTCGACTTGAAGTACGATGGTAAAGTAGACGACAAACTTTATATGTCTAATTGCACCAACGTCCAACCTATCTATGGTGGCATCCAAGACCCTCCTCCTTGCCCTCATTAGGCAGTTCCAGGGCTGGGGATCAAACGGCATCGTTTTTGAGGGTATTCTGGAGTTTATATACATATATCATTCAAGTAGATCACAAGTGATGGATCTACTCTCCTACTGATTAGAAACATCTTGAGTCCATTGTAATTCCCAGTTTTAAAGTGTAAATTATATATATAGCTCCTCACAATATTGATATACAAGGTTTTGAATTTTGATCAACAACTTCTCTTTAATGATGAAAAAACTTTACAATTCTTTGATTATCATGTCATATTTCTGTCAAATTCATAGCAGATGAATACATATATATAACCAACCAAGAGGTCTATATATATTAATTTCACCAAGACTGTTAAAGGGCATTTTAAATCTCATAATATGTTACCAAGTTTTTAAACGGTAGAAACTAGAAAAACCGTTCTCCCTGTTTCCCATATTGGACCAAGGTTCAAAGACTTCAATTCAAGTAATTAAGGAATTTATTTATTTTAAAGAAAGAGGAAAATGAACTGATGCTTTTACCTTTATAAAGCAGTTATTATTATAACTTGAAAGAAAACTCCTCCCCTATTAACATTCATTTATAGCTGTTTGCCAAAGATGGATGCTGTGAAGATTAACCTAGGTAGCCTACCAACATGAGGAAATTAACTGTTTTCATAGCATTAATGTTTCATATCAGTAGGGTGGTGGCATCAGACGTTTACCCCTATGAAAGCTATGGCTCACCAAACCTGTCCCCAGCACCCGAATCCAAAGCTGCTTCACCTGAACTGCCTGAGTCTTCAGCAACATCTAGGAATGGAGTTTTTGATGTCACTGAGCATGGTGCGACGGCTAATGGAGCGACAGAAAGCAGCAAGGTTTGTGCTTCTTAAGCATCGATCATCATGTTTAATATGATCTGACATATAGTTTTATGTCATGGAGTTTCAGCAAATCCAAGTTGAATTGACTTCCCTTGATTTCTTTTTCCGCAAGGCATTCGCAGCAGCATGGAATGCCGCGTGTGGGCATCCGGGGAAATCTACCTTTTACATACCTAAAGGAAGATTCCTGGTTGGTCCAATCATATTTTCAGGTCCTTGCTATAACAACCAGTCACCAAACATAGAGATCAAGGGAACTTTGTTGGCTCCAATTAGCCTAAGTGCATTTCAGTCTTCCAATTGGATTGCATTTAGAAACTTGAATGGATTCACTCTCACAGGGGGAACTGAAACAGCAAAATTAGATGGCCAGGGTGCAGCAGAAGCCTGGAAGCAAGAAAGCTGTCAGAAATCAGCAGAATGTAAGAAATTAATCACAGTAAGTTCTAATACAACAAGTTTGCTTTGAAGTTGATAATTGTTTCTGCAATAGGCAATAATATATATGACCTTTTTTCATTGCAGTCAATAGATTTTATCAATGTTTCATATGCAACTATCAGAGATATCACTCTATCAAACAGCAAAGGATTCCACTTAGGTCTCCATGGCAGCGACCACATTAACATCTACAATCTCAATATTGTTGCTCCTGGGAATAGCCCAAACACTGATGGAATCCATGTCAGTCACTCCTCTTATATAAACATTTCTTCTTCAACAATTGGAGTAGGTGATGATTGTGTCTCTATAGGACCTGGTAGTGCCCACATCTCTGTTTCTGATGTCCATTGCGGCCCGGGTCATGGAATTAGGTGCCCTATAACAAGATTTCAAGTCTCATTTCCTTATTCTTACAACCCTAAACACAAAACTAATTCAAAAACTTTGTTTCTTCTTCAAAAATTGCAGTGTGGGCAGCCTTGGCAAGTATAAATATGAGAAGGATGTGGTTGGGATCCACGTTCGGAACTGCACAATCAGAGACACACAAAATGGAATCAGAGTGAAGACATGGCCTGGTGCCCCTCCAAGCAGTGCTTCCAACATGACATTTGAAGATATTCATATGATCAATGTCGCCAACCCCATAATCATAGATCAAGAATACTGTCCTTCACATAGCTGCAAGACTACCCTAGTAAGTATACCTATGCAAACATAAAAAAGAAGTTTATATTTCAATTTCATCTAACCAAATAGATTTTGTTGTTGCAGCCCTCACTTGTGAAGCTTAGAGACATATCGATAAAGAACATCAATGGCACCTACAACACCAAATCTGCAGTAGCTTTCTTTTGCAGCACTGAGGTTCCTTGCGAAAATGTTCACCTTGTTAACGTAAATCTGAAGTATCTAGTGCCGGATAATCCTCGGCAAGGTCGCTTGAGCATAAAGGGATATCTTAATGGCTTACAAGTTATTAATTCCAGGTTTTTAATTCCAAGTTATTAATTAAAATAATGCTACTTGTTAAGCTTTATTATCCAAAAATAATTAATCAAAATGTGAAGTTCATTGCCAACAAATTTCAATTTATATATTCCCTATCAGTCATTTTATTTCAACGTTTATGTTACATATAAAAAGAGTTTGCTTCAACATTTGAACAGAAAAATGGGGGATTCTCTATATTTATATTATTATGCAGGGTGCCATGTTTGACTAGGCACAATTTCTTTGAAAGAGTAGTAACATTTTCTTTGTTCATATATGATGCGATGCAACCAACCAATAAAATAATTTGAAGAAATTATACTGTTGAAGCTTCAAGCTCAGTCTATAAATACCATCTTAATTTTCACTTCTTCCCACATCTCAAAACACTCATTTCTCTCTATTTGTCTTCCCTTTGATCTAAACATTTTCAAACTCTTAACTATTCAATATCATGGGTATTGTCCATTATGAAATGGAGGTCACCACCTCAATTCCCCCAGCCAGGATGTTCAAGGCCTTTGTCCTTGAAGCCGACACCCTCATCCCCAAGGTTGTGCCTGGTGCAATCCAGCATGTTGAGCTTGTCGAAGGTGACGGTGGGGTTGGAAGCATCAAGAAGCTCACTTTTGGTGAAGGTAATAATTAGCATTATGATCATACTAATTATATAGTAGTAACTTAAGTTTCCATTTCATGTAATTTCAAGTTCCTAATTAAAGAAGTTGTTCTTTCTTATTTGCTTGGTACCAATTGCAGGCAGCCAATTCAAGTATGTAAAGCACAAGATTGAAGGGATTGACAATGAGAATTTCACATACAAATACAGCATCATTGAAGGCGATGCTTTGATGCACACACTTGAGAAAATCTCTTATGAGACCAAGTTCGTGGCTACCGCGGATGGAGGATCAGTTTGCAAGAGCACCAGCAAGTACTTTACCATTGGTGACGTTGAGCTCAAGGAGGAAGAAATCAAGGCTGGCAAAGAAAAGGCTTTGGGATTGTACAAGGCTGTTGAAGCTTAACCTCTTGGCCAACCCTGATGTTTGCAACTAAGCTTACCTCTTCTTCATATCATTAGTGTCATGAAGAAAAAGGGTGAATTTGATATTTCTTTTTGTACAAGTCAAAATAATATTGATCTCCTATTGGCTAATAATAAGAGATCTGTAGGGTGTGATCATCTGTTTTTTTATTACTATAATCAAAGAGTTTGAGTTGTATTTTCTTTGGTTTATATATGAAATGAGAAAAGATTGATTTACTTGATATGGGGCCATGATGTTTAAGGCTGTCAAGTTCATTCCCAAGATTGTTCCTCATGCTTTTATGAGTGTTGAGTGCATTGAAGGCAATAGTTGAGACTAATAAGAGCTCATAGCTTTTCGTGACTACCGGCAAGTTTGAACTCTTAAAATGTGAATTGCAATACTAAATAAAGGATTATTATGATGAAAATTTACTAAAAGTTGTTGTGAGATCTTCTTTATCTACACACATACTAGCAAAAATGGGTTTCCATTTGTTTTGAAGCTATTTTTGTTCTGTTTTATCAGGGGAGCTCTGCTTTCTGTTGATGTTCTGTTCTGTTGGGAGGTAAAATTATATGCGACAGGCATTGGAATCAATTTGAGTGTAATTTCCAAATAAAAAAAGGTTAAATTTTCAATGCAAAAACTGTTGCGTATACAGTTCGAAATGATGTGCAAATCGTTTCAGTTTAGGGCTTTGTTAAATTTTAAGACACATAGGCCTCCTATACTATTGAAGAAACAGGGGAGAAACAGAGTTTTTCATGGCTTACTTCCAACACTCTGTTTTACCTTGTTAAATGTTGACAAAAAAACACCATAGCATAACAATAGAATAATTATAAATTAGTTAAACGATTTTAAGAGCTAACAGATTGACCTATGGCAGCCATTTTAGAACACAATACAAGTTTCAGTTATATATATGAACATGAACATGAAATCCATTTAGTAATGTCCAAAATACAATGTTGATCTTCTTATGCTCCCAAGTGAAAATAGGTTTGCCAAAGGTCAATAAGACCCAAGGATACCTTAATTAAACGGAATAAAAAAATCAACTTTTAGTAAAAAAAAGTACTTATGAAGTAAATTTCGGTCCCTTCTGATATTGTTAGAGTTTTCTGTTTATTAATTTCCTTTCAAGAATAAAATATTGCATTCGGAGTCCATAAATGCAAGCTATAACGAAGACTTGTTTGGTAGGAAGCAATAAAAAAATTTCATGTGAATACAAAATACAGAACCATTTTCCACATTTTGATTCTCATATCTTTAAGCTCCACATTTTTTATACAATAATACAAAACTTCTTACTAAAATATTCCGATTACCAAGTCATGATGGAACCTTCTATCCTAATTCCAAAATATACCCTCAAAAAAAAATTCCAAAATATGATCAAATCGGCTAATTATATTAAGTTGTTTAATAATGATCCACTAGGCAAAGGCAAAGCTATACCTTCAAAATCAGTCTATAAATACCAAACTTTTAGTTCAAATATTTGCACCTCAAAACTCAAAATCTCTCCATTACATAATCAAAACTATTTCTTCCTTTTGATTAAACCACATATTTCCAAAACAATGGGTGTTTTCACTTATGAAACTGAGATTGTTACAGCAATTCCCCCTGCCAAGATGTTTCAGTCTCTTGTGATAGAGGGTGACCAACTCATCCCCAAGATTGTGCCTAAGGCCTTCAAGAGTGTTGAGCTCATTGAAGGAGATGGAGGGCCTGGCAGCATCAAGAAAATTACTTTTGGCGAAGGTTAGTATTTATTTCGCTTATAAGCCTTTTCCCCCGAATCATTGTATGAAGGACATTTTACCCTCTGAACTTCAAATCGTGACAACTTGCCTCATGATTTTTCAAATTTAAGACATTTTGCCCCTGGACTTCCCAAATAATTCAGGAAATTTTACTTCCTGATGTAGGGGGCAAATTGTCCGAAATTTGGAAAGTTTAGGGGGACAAGGTGTCCTTAGACCCATAGTTTAGGGGGCAAAAAGGCTAACAAGCCGTATTTATTTATATTCAAGCCAGTGATTAATTTAATGGATTACAAATCATTAATGATCATGTTGATGATTTGCAGGGAGCCAATTCAACTATATTAAGCATAAGGTGGAAACATTAGACAAAGACAATTTTACATATTGTTACAGTGTGATTGAAGGTGATGCTTTGATGAACACACTTGAGAAAATCACTTATGAGACCAAATTGTTGGCATCTCCCGAGGGAGGATCCATCTGCAAGAGCACCAGCAAGTATTGAGATGGGTCTATTTTAATTTGCAATATTAATAATTCTTGCAGCTGCCGGCCTTGGCCTAACCAAATTATTAAGCTTGACAGAAGGTCAACATGGCAGGGCTAGAAATTTAGGATAGATGTATACAAATTTCAACATTTTTCTTCTAATTAATACAAATATACAAGTTTAACTGGTAATTAACTGCAAATTTAGCTGCATTTATCAATTATGAATTTGTGCTGCAATTTACCTTCCTTTGATCATTTCCTCAAATCAGTTGCAATCATGGGTGTATTCACTTATGAATCTGAAGTTGTCACCACAATCCCACCAGCCAATTCAAGAGAGTTACTTTTGGAGAAGGAAGCCAATTCAATTACATGAAGCAGAAGGTAGAAGCACTTGACAAAGATAATTTTGTGTATAGTTATAGTGTGATCGAAGGCGATGCTTTGATGAATACGAGACTACATTAGAGCCCTCTTCGGATGGAGGATGTGTATGTAAGACAAGTAGCAAGTATTACACACCATTGGTGACTTCGAGCTCAAGGAAGAGGGAATCAAGGCAGGCAAAGAAAAGGCCTTGGGAATGTTCAAAGCTGTTGAAGCCTACCTCTTGGCAAATCCTGATGCCTACTAAACATCCCAATATTGATATACAACATTCACATTGCTAATAAGAGTTCATAACTTTTCGTGACTACTGGGAAATTTGAACCATAAAATGTCAATTGAAATACTAAATAAAGGATTATGATGAAAATTTGCTAATAGTTGTTATGAAATCTTCTTTATCTACACATAAAATGGGTTTCTTTGTTTTAAAGTTCTTTGGTTCTGTTTCATCAGCCCGACTCTGCCTTTTCTTGATGTGCTGTTCAGTTGGGGTACTTGGTAACATTATATGTGTGTGTGTGTGTGTGTGTGTGTGTGTGTATCTGACGGTCATTAAATTCAATTTGAGTGTAATTTCCAAGTAAAAATATAAATTGGCATTGCAAAAAAAAAAAGTTGTATATACTTGGAAATGGTGGGTGCAGCATTTCAGTTTAGGTCTCCCTAGTACTTTTGAAGAACCGGAGGTTTTTTGGCTCATTCAAACACTCTGTTTCGGCAATGGTGAAAGAAGAAAATGACCACCGACCAAAGAATATGTATGAATAAAAAAGATAGACAATTTGTTAACAGAACACCATAGCATGAGGACTGAATAATTATTAAATTAATTAATGGATTAATTTAAAGAGCTAACATATTGATAATAATTAATTAATAAAATAATGCTACTTGTTAAGCCTTACTATTATCCAAATATTAATTAATCAAAATGTGAAGTTTATTGCTAACAAGTTTTAATTTATAATTCCCTATCATTTATTTTCATTCCACATTTTGGTACTACATTTAAAAAGAAAAATTGGAGATTTTCTATATTTATATTAGTATGCAGGGTGCTATGTTTGACTAGGCACAATTTCTTTGAAAGATGGTAACAATTTCTTTGTTCATATCTGATGCAACCAATATATAATAAATTGAAGAAAACAAACTGTTAAGTACTGTTAAAGCTTCAAGCTCAGTCTATAAATACCATCTTAGTTTTCACTTCTTCCCCACACCTCAAAACACTCATTTCTCTCTATTTGTCTTCCCTTTGATCTAAACATCTTCAAACTCCTAATTATTTAACAAATCATGGGTATTGTCCATTATGAAATGGAGGTCACCACCTCAATTCCCCCAGCCAGGATGTTCAAGGCCTTTGTCCTTGAAGCTGACACCCTCATCCCCAAGGTTGTGCCTGGTGCAATCCAGCATGTTGAGCTTGTTGAAGGCGATGGCGGGGTTGGAAGCATCAAGAAGCTCACTTTTGGTGAAGGTAATAATTAGCATTATGATCATACTAATTATAGTTACTTAAGATTCCATTTCATGTAATTTCAAGTTCCTAATTATTTGCTTGGTACCAATTGTAGGCAGCCAATTCAAGTATGTAAAGCACAAGATTGAAGGGATTGACCATGAGAATTTCACATACAAATACAGCATCATTGAAGGTGATGCTTTGATGCACACACTTGAGAAAATCTCTTATGAGACCAAGTTCGTGGCTACCGCGGATGGAGGATCAGTTTGCAAGAGCACCAGCAAGTACTTTACCATTGGTGACATTGAGCTCAAGGAGGAAGAAATCAAGGCTGGCAAAGAAAAGGCTTTGGGATTGTACAAGGCTGTTGAAGCTTACCTCTTGGCCAACCCTGATGTCTGCAACTAAGTTCTTTGCTTGCTCTTCTTCATATCATAAGTTTCAAAAAGTGTGAATTTGATATTTCTTTTTGTGCAAGTCAAAATAATGCTGATCTTTGATTGGCTAATAAGAGTTTTCTAGGGTGTGATAATCTGTATTTGATTATAATCAAAAGAGTTTGAGTTGTATTTTCTTGGGTATATAGTATATGAAATGAAGAATATAAAAGTTTGATTTAGTTTTCTTAAAGTTTCATCTCATTTCACACTGTCTATGAGGGTATATTATATTAGTCATGGAAATAGCCAATAGGCAAAGAGTGGTGAATTAAAAATAGGTTTCCAAGCTTTGCCAAAGTCAAGTTCAAGACTACAACTATATATAATTTTGGTAAGACTAAAACAGATATATACATCCCAAGATGATAAAGTTGCAAAGCAATATTTAAAAAAATCCTTAAAACGGCGCCGTATAGGAGACATGTAATTTGTGAAGAATTACTCTGCCCATCTAAATAACGAATAGATTATGTGAGAAAGTCTGGAAAAACAGAGTAACTGAGCTAAAACAGAGAACAGAGTCGCCGCCGAAAATGGCTTTCCTCAATGCCCGACGCTCTTTAGCAACCGTCCTAACCCGCACGCTTTCTTCTTCTTCTTCTTCCTCTTCATCAACACTATTGTCTCGTTCTCGCTTTGCCCTCGCTGCCCTCAACGATTACCCAGTTTTTGTCCCCAAGCCAGTCAAAATCCTTACCCGGATGAAAACATCTGGATCGGGCTACTCGCCTTTGAACGACCCATCACCGAACTGGAGCAACCGGCCTCCTAAAGAAACGATCCTTCTCGACGGCTGCGATTATGAACATTGGCTTATTGTTTTGGAGTTCCCAAATGATCCAAAACCCTCTGATGAGGAAATGATAGCTACCTATGTGAAAACGCTAACTGCTGTTGTTGGCAGGTTAGTAGAAACCGAAAACAATCCCAAATTTCATTCTTTTGTGTTTTACTCTTCTTCATTTTCTAATTTGAGCATTGGGTTTTTATGCTGTTTAACTTTGTAGTGAAGAGGAGGCAAAGAAGAAGATATATTCTGTTTGTACGACGACTTATACGGGGTTTGGTGCTTTGATTTCTGAGGAGTTGTCTTATAAAGTTAAAGGTATTTCATTTGATTGTGTTTTGGGTTTAAAGGGTTTGGCTTTCCCTCTTTTTCCCTTCGTTTTGATGCATTGATCGAATAATTTTAGGTTTTTCAGTGATTGGGTTTTTTAGGGGATTAGAATTAACTTCCCTTTTTGTTGCTGTAAAGACATCAAAAATTGAAATTTCATGCTTTTATAGGGTTTATGGTTTTGGAAGGCTAGATTTTTGTAGACCAAATTCCTATATATGTATTGCTATGAATGTCTCTAAACTTGTCATTGATGGAATTTCGATACAATTGGCATGATATTTCCATTGTTTCTGCTTGTATTATAGCTCAACTCATACTCTTTGTTGGTATCATTGTTTTTGAACTTGTCATTCACAGATGATTTCATTCTGAAGTCTTAACTTCTTGCTACAATTTTCATTATATATTTCATTGACTCTTTGCTTTTATAGCTCAACCTGGTGTGCTTTGGGTTTTGCCGGATTCTTATCATGATGTGCCAAACAAAGATTATGGAGGTGAGTAATTTCGAATTTGAGATTATAAGAAAGAGCTTTCTGCTTTCTGTTACTGTTGAGTTTAACATTTTCTATCTCATCTTTTTGTGGATTGATGTTTTCAGGGGATTTGTTTATTGATGGGAAAGTCATCCGTAGGCCACAATATACAAGTCCACAGCAGAGACAAGGACCTAGCCTGAGAAGCAGGCGCAGGGGCTGAAAGGAAAATGCTTCAATGAGGTTGGTCCTGAGACCACCACCATGATTTTAGGTTCTTGGTGGAGGTGAAGGTTTCTCCTTGATTGAAGGAACTTTTCAGGAAGAATGTCCATGAAAATGTACCTAGAAAACTGAATTTCTTGTCGCTAACCGAGGGTCCAAGTAAACTGTCACCATATATAGCTAGGTTGATGTTGTGCTGTGGCTATGCTCTTGCTAGTATGTCATGTACTTTGCTCATTAATGTTACTATCTAGCATATCTTTATGAAGGTTGGAAATCTGGATATTTGGTAATGATATGCATAGTTGGTCAATATCTACGCCAACTTACATAAGCTGGCATTTACTTGTTTTTTGAGTCTGAATCTTGCATTGCCAACTTTATGCTGTAAAACCAGTGCTCTTCTTGATTTATAAATTGCTAATGCTGTTTCTGTGAAACCTGCATCAGTAACTCAGTTGTGCATGATTACTTTGTCTAAATCCTCCTGCCATTGCCCATAGTCTTCAAAGAAAGGTAAAGTTTTTGGTGGAGTGAGGAACAGAAGGGAGTTTAATTACAGTCATTGGCTTAAGAGTCACTGAATATGGCTTTGTTGTGACCCTGTGTCTACTAGACAAATGCTCCCAAAAGTGAACAGATCAATAGGAGTTCTGTAGCTAATGAGACATCTCATCTGATGCTGTTAGGCTTTCATGGTCGTTATTTAAGTTGAGAACTTCAGGTTTTAAAAGTGAAGTTGAGAACTTAATTATGTTAATAAACCTTTTTGTTCTGTTTTTAATCCCTAAGCAAATGGTATCAAAATTGAGAACCAAAAATGTAAAGAGAGTTACATGTAGCAAAAAAAAAAAAATATATATATATATATATATATATATATGTAAAGAGAGTTACTACTTTTTTTTTTGGTTAAAAGAGATTACTACTTACATTAACACGACTTTACACTCTAAAATGATTTGACAAAATTGACCCTCCGAAACAGGTGGAAATTACTTTCTCCGGGCCCTGGGCACTTGCTAAAATTAGATCTTTCCAGGATCCGAAGCCAGCTCTCTTGTCCGAAATCAAATCAGACAGTCCATTTCCTCTGCAAAACTCTCTCGCTCTCCTGAATACGCAACGTTGCCACCACCATCACCTCGACGACTACTGCCAACTTCCATTGCCGACCGCCACAGCGCCGAAAGTTGCCATCTTTCTTTGAAAGGTAAGCTCTTGGTCGACTCTGATCTGATCTGATTTGATCAATTCATCTCTGCTTAGATCCACACATTTTGTGAAAACCATGAACTCGAATTACGGTAGAGGTTCATCTGGTTCGCTAAAGAACTTCGATTTTGATCTCGGCCTCGGATCGGGCCGACCCAAATCTCTTAATGATCAAAAGAATCAAACCACATCTTCATCTTCATTTTCATCCTATTCATCAACTGCAACTACACAATCGAAGCCCGCGTGGCAACCTAACAAGCCAACCTGGACCCACCAACCCGCCGCGAACCTTGCCAAGGATTCTGGGTTATCTGGACCTACGTCCATGGTTGGGGACATCTTTGGAAAGAGCTGGGCGTCTTCGGCTCCTTCAGGGGGGGTTGGAGTTGTTAACAAGAACCCTAATTTGTTTGGGGATTTAGTGAGCTCTGCTATCGGACAGGGCAAAAGCAATTCTAATGTTCCTTTGAAAAATGCAAATCCCCCTTCTAGTTCTTCGAGCAAAACCCCGTATTCTATGGGGAATTTGGCTGATTCATTGCCTAAAAGTGGTGGAAATTGGGGAACTTCTGGTGGATATAATAATAGCACGGGTACTAGTAGTAATATTAATGTCAATATAAATGGTAGTAAGAGTCAGAATCTTGGGGGTCCTTCGATCAAAAGCATGGCTGGAGGTGCAGGTGGAGTTGGAGGGGGAAGTGGGATTGGTTCAAAGAATGACCCTTTTGGTTCTTTGGTCGATTTTGCATCAAAACCATCACCTGGTCTTAATTCAGGAAGTAACAAAGGTAATAAGGCGAAAGTTGCAGATGATGCATTTGGGGAATTTCAGAATGCTACGAAACCAAGCACAACTACATTTCCATCTAGTGGTTTTGGTTCGAGTAATAATGATTTTATGGGGTCGAATACAACACCTAGTGGTTTTGGTTCAAGTAGTAATGATTTTATGGGGTCGAATACAAGTTCTGGTCTGAATATGGATGATTTTGGGATGCCTGCGAAGAATGTTGGATCTCAAAGTCAGCCATCTGTTCAGAGTTCTGGTGGTGATCCTCTAGATATGTTATTTTCATCATCTTCAGGTTCAGCTGGAGGTGCTACACAAGCATCTAGTGGAGGTGGAGGGCAGCCATTCTCCGGAGTTGATGATTGGGGACTGGACACTGAATTTGGAGGAGCAGGTGGAACTGATGAAGGTGGTTCAACAACTGAGCTTGATGGGCTTCCTCCTCCACCAGCGGGAGTCACAGCTGCTGCTGCAAAGAGCAAGGGTATCGACAACCAGAAGCAAGGCCAGTATGCTGATGCCATTAAGTGGTTGTCATGGGCAGTGGTTCTTCTTGAGAAGACAAATGACAAGGCTAGCTCTATGGAAGTTTTATCGTCAAGGGCTTCTTGTTATAAAGAGGTTGGAGAGTATAAAAAGGCTGTAGCTGACTGTTCAAAGGTACAAATGACTCTTTAAATTGTTACACAGTTTTGGTAGTTCTTGATATGAATAATGTCTATTGCATTCACGTGGCTTGCAGATGAATTTTGTGAACTTATTCCATTTCTGATACTTTTAATGTTGTGCAATGTTATGTGAACCACCTCAAACTATCACCACACTTAGTTAGCAGTTATTAAGGTTGGAACCTCTGACATTGGCTCCAGAACTAGCCTTTTACAAGTTAGTCGGGCTAGGCACCCTCTGGTTCTTGATTGCCTGTTATGAGACATGTCTTGTTTAGAAAGCACAATACTCTACTTTTCTTGTGTTATTTGTTGATGACTTTTATCCATACGAGGGCTTTTGTTTGTGTGAGAAAGAGAAAGTAATGAGTTCTGCTCCTCTATTCGTGCACACTGCAAGGTCCCTTATTGTTTTATACATCAGTTGGTCTTGGTTGTATTTTGTGTTGGTAACCTCTATTGATAACATTTCATTGATCAACTTGTTTTGACCAATAAACTAAGTAATGCATTTTTCTACACAGGTGCTAGAGTACGATGAAAAGAATGTGTCGGTCCTTGTGCAACGTGCACTGTTGTATGAAAGCATGGAGAAATACAAACTTGGTGCAGAAGATCTGAGAACTGTTCTTAAGTTTGATCCCAGCAACAGGGTCGCCAGAAGTACTGTTCATCGCTTGACTCAAATGGCAGGCTAGAAGGTTTTGAGATTCTTTTGTTTGTATTTAGCTTCTTCATTTAGATTGATACCCTTTTCCCCTCAATACTATCAAGAGAATTATGGGGAATAATAATATT
Organism: Corchorus capsularis; assembly: GCA_001974805.1. Taxonomy (NCBI): domain Eukaryota; kingdom Viridiplantae; phylum Streptophyta; class Magnoliopsida; order Malvales; family Malvaceae; genus Corchorus; species Corchorus capsularis. The sequence continues at coordinate 20,589 of AWWV01015160.1, forward strand.
TTTTGCTAGATACGTGGTGTTCCAAATTTGCATGTTACATTGAGGAAGGTTTTACATGTTTGATGTGGGTGAATATTATTTCTTGTTTTGGTTGTGATTGAAAATTTTTCTTTGGTATTATAATTTGCTTCAAAATTCCTCATAGCTGCTGCACTTCACTATTGGATGAAATGAAATGGGCTCATGGGCTTTTCATAATGGATCATAACAATTACTTGGACCATCTATCTTGATTGTCGATGGAATGGTAGCCGTAGAAACCAGTCGGCTGCTTTTTTTTTGTTTTGTTTTGACAATTGATCATTGAAGTAAACTTTTTTTTCACATTTCCGCGCACACAATTATGATAGGACTCTCTAAGAATTAACCATCAGAAGTCAACTTTGTCTGCAAATTGCAAAGCCCTGTTAAATCCAACATTCCAATTTGTTAGTGCTAGTGCTAGTTGTAATTAGAGTATTAGAGTGTGACTTCACTCGAGTTAAAGAGCACCGAAAAGGAGGAGATAATACAAAAGAAAACAACCAAATCTACGTCAGATTCATGAATAAAGTCAAATTTAATACAAGTGGAAACACTTATAAAACAGATAAGGTCTTGTAATTAAGACCAAAGAGCTAAGGAATCATAATTAATTTTAAGAAATTAAATATGGGAAGCCGACCTTGAGATATTTTGGATGTATATGTAGCCAAATGAATGGAACTTCTAGCTCTTTTTACTTCTTTAAATTACTTTCCATAGATTTGGTCAATATATTGTTTAAGAATGATGCCTTGATTTGCAGAGGAACAAACAAAACACTAATAATGGGAAATTAGAATCAAAAGTGAGAATCGTTGAGGGAACGTGGTAGACACATTCCAGGATGGGATGCGTATTTGTATCACGTTTCTTGCTGAAATTTAATAATAATGGCTTACTAGCTAATGTCGTGTTATGTCGACTTAATAAAGGAGCTTAATGTCCTTTTAAGGTATTGGATTCGAATCTTGTTAATGAAAAAATATACGATACTCGATTCCGGATTAGTTTTAGTTGATATGAGTACAAGATATTTTAATTTGATTGTACAGTTGGATGCTAGGGTGGTGGTTAATTTCTTAAACCAAGGAATTACATGCACTCACCTAAATTCTGTTTTGGTCTAAGAAGCTTTAGCTCTGGTGAGAGGTGATTGGATTAGAGAGATTACTCATGTGTATAGAGAGGGGAATCGCTGTGCGGACTTCATGGCAAACTTTGGGCAGGATATTTCTCAGAGATCTTTGGTGTTCACAGACCCACCTGTTGGATTACTACCTTTGATTGAGCATGATGCTAATGGCATTGCCATTCGGAGACTTTAACTGACTTTGTCAGCATCTTATGTACCCAAAAAAAAAAAGAATATAAGATATTTTAAAGACCCATCACCCATGCTTGAATTCAAGAAGAAACAAGGGTTTTCTAAACAATGTCAATTGAAACACTGAATTTTGTCCTTGAACTCTCATTTGGTGTTACTAGTAATTACTGCTAATTAACATCTAAAAAGAATGAAAAGCCTTAATTAACCTCTTCAAAAAGGCAAATTTGCACCAATTATAGAGGCTTTAATTAACTTTCAATTATCTTCTCATAGATGTGGTAAGTAAGGAAGAACATTAGAGAAAGCTGCACAAGCCACAAAGGATTATAAATAATTAATGATTGTGAAATGTGGATTTCCCATTTCAAAGCTCTCCACCGCTATATATGCTCTGAGTTCATCAATGAAGCAAAAAGCTCATTTAAAGACTTTATACTAAACAACAAAATTCTTACGTCCACATTTTTTGTTTCCATTCTGAAGAAAAAGCTTACACACCTAATATTAAATAGGGTGACCAAATTCATTGCTACCCAAGTTGGGAAAATAAAAACTTTATAAGCAACTGTGAAGGAAGGAAATTAAAGGGGAAAAACCGAAAAATGATGAAACAGAAAAATTGAACAAAGGACCACATACAATCAGACAGAGACAAAAAAATCTGAGGGAAGGAGTTTTGGCTTGTTGCTTGAGAAGAACAAGAGGCCGTGTAAAGATAGAAAGGCAGAACAGAAAGCAATAATCTGATTCCTCATTTTGTTTGAAACTTCTCCCTTCCCTTAGCTGTTTCCTAAAAGCCTGCTCCATCTCTTTTTTTTTTTTTTTCTTTTGGGTCCTTTTCCAAGATTATGATGATGCAATATCCATGCCATTATTATCTTCATGAAATTTTATTACTTACTTGAGCTGTAACTGTAGGTACCAGGCTGCTATGTGTGTATATATGGTCCAGTACAAGTTATTACGTCTAGTACAATATATAAGTGGTTTACTTTGTTTACTAGGGTAGATTAGCCTCAAGCCTAATCCAGTGGGCGACTCCCGGATTCTTGCCCTCCCAATTGCTTTATCCTGATAGAAGCTGAAAATTTTGGACCAATCAAATTGTTCTTACCTATTTATCTTTATTTTGGGAGGTACGTACTAGTTCTTACACATAATTCTTTTGATGTAACTGAAATTCAGATTTATTGCTGTTATCCAGCCTTGATGTAATCTTTGTGAAATTTGTCATTTGGACTTAAATGTTAAGGAGCCAGTGGGATTAAAGTTATATTAAAGTTATATTAGATGGGAGGCCTAATGTCAAAATTGGATCTAAACCTTTCCAAACTTGCTTAATTTGAGATTAAACCTTTAAACATAATCAAATTGGATCTAAACGTTATCAAATTGCACCAAATTAGGCTTATTTTGGACGGGGTTTGTGGCAGTGAAACGCATGCGCCGTTACTACAATTCCAAATTTCCGTCTAAAATAGGCTCAGTTTGGTGCAATTTGCTAAAATTTAGATTCAATTTAGTCCTGATTAAAGTTTAGACTCAAATTGAGCAAATTTGAAAAGGTTTAGATCCAATTTGGACTTTAGTCCGGGAAGACAAGGTTACAATTACACAAACACTTGTTAAGTTAAGAGATCTCATAAGTAGCAAAAAGAGAGAGAGAAAACTCAATGTCTTTTAGATAAAGTTTTGTGTCTACATATGTGACTGATAAAAGTAGGTATTAGAAGAGCTTTCATTTATTGGAATTCAATAACTCAACTCTGGATTGATTTGGGTTTAATGCATTATCAAATGATAAATAAAAGTAATATTTCTTCTTACTATTAATTAATGAGTTTTAAGATCACAAGTTGAGTTGAAAAAACTGATATTCTTTTCACACGATTTCAGATTTAAGTATTATGAATAAAGAATAAGTGTATTAACTCTTAATCGGTTGGAGTTCAATGTAGTTACTGGATACGGTCCGAGTTTTTCTTGTCATTGCCAAAAGTGTAATTATGTGGCAAATCCAGGGTTAATTGGTAAGATGCCCACTCCAAAATGACCCAAAGTGCAAAGTGTAACTGCAAGCTCCTGCTTTCCTCCACTGGGCCGTTAATTTTTGGACCCATTCTGACAAGCGTTACACAGAAGCCCGGCTCACACCACCCACACGGAGACAGCCCCGTCATTTACTCTGCCAACCGCAGACAGCCACGTAGTCTCTGTAACCCCACTTGCCCCAGTGTGGACCCCCACACGTTTCCCAAAAGGCCCTCCACTCAATCGTACGGCCAGAATTGTTTCCCTTAATCTATATCATCCACGTATGTCATGGAATCTCATCCGTTGATTCCATCCTCACTGAATCACTCTCGGACGTCGGATCGGGGTCAGAAGAAAACAAAGCAAACCCAGAAAAGTAATTGCCCATTTGTCTGTTTCTTATGAATTGGTTGTAACCGTCACTCTATAAATCTAAGCCCCAAAAGCCAAGCCTTTCCCTCTCTGTCTATTTTTCCTTTCCTTTTGAGTATTTGTCAAAAACATTGAAACTTTTTTGAAGAACCCCAGAAGAAGAGAAAAAAGATGTGTGGAGGTGCAATCATTTCTGATTTCATTGCTGTGAAGCAAAGTCGGAATCTGACCGCTGAAGACCTCTGGTCGGAACTTGACACCTTTTCCGACCTCCTGGGCTTGAACTACAATGGGAAAGATGATTCCTTTGACAACAAAGTCGGTCCAAATGCCAAGCAACCTAAGAAAGGTAAGATTTTTGCTTCTGGGATTTCCTCATATTCTTGTTTTTTTTTTTTTTTTCGCTGCAATTTCCTTAATTTTTTGCATGATGATGATGATTACTATTTTTAGTACTTCGTTTTCCTTACCACTTTGGTTTAGCTTTCCTTGCCTTGTCTATCTTGCATGATCTTAAATTTTAGCATTTCAATCATAGTTTTACTGATCTTAGAGCTTAAATCTAGTTTAGTCGGTAAAAAGCTACGGAAACAGATCAGCTCTGTCAAGTGTCTACCTACCATTCAACATAAAACAGAAAGTGGAAACTTTTCTTTCTATTTTCTGCTAAAGTTTTGAATTTTGATGTATTTTTTTGGGGGGTGGGGGTGAAACTTTGGTGTTGCAATTGATTCGTGAAAATGAAAGATTGTGTTTTTAATTAATCTCTAATTTCTCTGCTAAAAGTTATGGTTTTTTCTAATTTATTTTTATGTGGGGACTTAATTTTAGTGACGAGCGAAAGGGCCCAGAAAACAAGCCGTGGGGCAGAAAAGGAGATCATAAAGGCTCAGCGAACTCGGAAGAACGTTTACAGAGGAATCAGGCAAAGGCCATGGGGAAAATGGGCGGCTGAGATTAGAGACCCCCACAAAGGGGTCCGAGTTTGGCTCGGTACTTATAACACAGCTGAAGAAGCAGCTCGAGCGTACGATGAAGCCGCCAAGCGCATCCGTGGAGACAAAGCCAAGCTCAATTTCCCGGCTGAAACCGCCGTCGTCCCCCCACCAATGATTCAGCCTCCTCCTGCTAAGAGAAGGTGCATCTCTCCTGAGCTGAGTCAGGCGAGTTTTGAAACCACCGACTCATCATCATCACCGCCACAACAACCACCGTATATGGGTGGTTTTGGGTATGAGAGTGAAGTATACAGGCCGAGTAAGGTGGTGGAGAGTGAGTTGGAGCTGAAAGAGCAAATCTCGAGCCTGGAATCGTTCCTGGGTTTAGAGCATGAGGCTGAGACTTCTGAGGTGAGTGGAAGCGGTGAGACCGACTCAGTGGACCTCTGGATGCTTGATGATCTCGTGACACATCATCAGCAACAACGCCAGCTTATTTATTAGAGGTGTCTTTGTGTGTTAATAATAATTAGCCGTACCTAATCATGTTTGTGTGTTAATTAGGTTAATGTGATTGTGAACTGCTGTGTTTATGTCTATGCTCTCTTGCTTATGTTTGTGTTATGCTTAATTACGACTATAAACTTTGGATGGATATGCATGGTAATAATAATTTGGTAAATATTGAGAATAAAGGAATGTAGCTATCCATGCATTGTTCTTAATTGGATTTGTTTTGAATAACCTTGGATTTATAAATTAATAATATTATAGTGTGTGTGTATATATATCGATTATGTCGGTTCATGTATCAAATCATCGTTCTTTGCAGTGTTAATCAGCACTAGTAATTTAGGTTTAACTAAATATATTAAATTTATATATATTAATGAACATGTGTTAGATTAATTTATATATCATGTAAAATTGCCAAGGCAAACCTAAACAGAAATAATTTTTTTTATACGAGTGTTTTGTTATCATTTGTCGTATCACGACGGTTAATTAGATTGATGTTTAATTATCATTATTAATTACTATATATGAGTTGATAATCATAGATATCAACGAAACATGTGATGGCCATTGGGAATAATAGAGTAGTATTAGGAAAACTAAATCTTGTTCTTTGAGAAAAATATTCTCGATATATAATAATCTAATTATAAATTATATAGCAAATTAATTGTGAATATATATTATAATTATATATATATACTATTAGTATTAGTACAATTTATATATAGCTTAATTATTGGAATTGTGGAGCAAATATTTCGAGCTTTCTATATATAGAGCTTTCTATAGAGTACTTGTGTCTGCTTTTTTTTATTGCGCATTTGAAATTGGAAGAGCCAAAAAAAAACAAAAATAAAAGCCAGCCGGTTCGATACGCATATATAAGAAATTTTTATTTTTTGCACCAAGTTGGCCATTGTTACGCTTAGACCAATCGATCGTATATATCTTGATAATGAAATATATGAATATATATATATATATATATATATATATATTGCTTATCTGATTTTATATTTTATAATAAGCAATATACATATAAGTTCAATTATTATCGAGAGGATTTCGAAGTTATTAGTACATCATTTCCCATCAACCATATATATATACACACACATATAACATAATATAATGTCATAAATGCCACTTTATACTCTTAAGTTTGTACGGACTGCCATTTTGCACCCAAACTTTTTATTTTGACCAAAACACATCCTAAAGTTTATTTTTGCCACTTTGCACCCTCCGTCATGATAGGACATTCTATCACGGTTTCCGACGTGGCATACCACGTGTACCAAAAGTGACACGTGACATGCCACGTGGACAAAAATGACACGTGGCATGCCACGTGCACAAAAGGATACGTGCCACGTGGCATGCCACGTCGGACGCCGTGATCGATTTGTTTTGTCCTATCGGACAGAAGGTGCAAAGTGGCACAAAAATAAAACTTTAGGTTGCATTTCGGTCAAAATAAAAAAGTTAGGTGCAAAGTGGCAGTCCGTACAAACTTAAGGGTGCAAAGTGGTATTTATGCCATAATATAATACTCTCTCTATTCCTTTTTAATTGTCCATTTTTGGTCAAACAATTTCAATTTTGACCATTAGTTAAAAGAAAAATATGTAAAACTAAAATTTCAAAAAATATACTTTGAAAAGCTTGTGTTCCAAAGTTTATGAGTATAATTTTAAAATTTTATTTTGGTTTATATATATATATATTTTTAAAAAATGATCAAAGTTGAATTTATTTAATAAAAAAGGACAATTAAAAAGTAACGGAAGGACTAGTATGATATAAGAAGATTTCTGATATTATGCATGTAATAATAATAATAAGTTAAAACAAGTAGACATAATATATAATTGAAGTTCAATAATGGTGGATCCTAGTCCTACCATGACAATTATAGGAATTAATATCTCTGATATCTCTCTCTGATCTATACGTCGGCAACGCATCGATATTGCAGGCCGGGGACAGCTGAGTATATATATATATAAAAAGTTAATCATATAACTTTGCGTTTATGTATGTATATATATATGATCTAGGTAGCTAGCTAGGGATCATGGATGTAATTTAACCAAGAAAAACTGTACCATGGCATGCATATGCACCCAACAAAAGCAAGCTTTAAGCAGAGATAATTTTAATTTGTGTTCCTTGGCCTCCTTTTGCTCACTTATATTCATTGAAAGAAGTTGAGGTTTTTGAGAGGTTTGTCGCACGATTAGGTGAATCTGCCACTGTTCCTTTGACTCCTTGGGTTGAAATCTTTTGTGGTTTTTCTCACAGCAGGTTATATAGCAATTTGGAAACGTTCTATATATATATATAGCTTTGAAATCAAAACCCAGAAACCCACTAATGACAAAACTCTATATATACCATGACTAGTTAATCATTACGAAATTCTAAGTTTTGAATTGAAACAAGTCCATCCGAAGAATTTCTGACCAAAGTTGGAGTAAAAGTAGCAAGTAACAAAGATATTATGGTACATACTTGACTTTTGTCCCCCACCCCCAAGTTATTTACTACACATGCATATATAGCTATATATAGCTTTGGGTTGAGTAGTCCTCCTTTTCTCGATGGAGTTCATTTTGATCTCCTGCAATATGCGCTTCGCATAAAATTCCATCTTTTGACTATGGCAAGATTTTATGCCCTAATTATATTTACTTTTTAGATCAAATCTTTAAAAAAATTAAGGAGAGATCATAGTATACATACTCCTATATAGCTAATTACTGGAAATTACAAATTGTTGGATGTTGAAACTAAAATCTCTATTTTTGTCTTGGTCCAAGAGTCTTTCGATAACCGATATTCACATCAAAATTCCGATTGTTATACTGTTATGTGAGTCATTTAAATTTAAAAAGAGGGTAAAAGTAATGTATATTATATTTTCTCCATGAAAATTTGTTAGTTGCGTTTGGTTCGTGGAATGTAATGGGAAAGTGTGGTATATTAGAAAGGGAAAATAATTTTCCCATGTTTCGTTCAAGGAATCTAATTTTAAGTAGGAACGTCATTCCCATCACTTTATCACTCAAGTGGGAAAGTAGTAAGAATAACATTCCCACCTAAAATGGTGGGAAAGTTAACTTTCCCAGAAAAGTGTTACTCATTTTCACTTATCTTTCTCTTATATTTTAAAAATTTAATAACTTTCCCATGTTAACCAAACATGATAATCTTATTCCCACAAAAACAAAAAATTACACTTTCCCACTAAAATAACATTTCTAGGAAAGAAGTGTAAGGTTGCGTTTGGTTCGTGGTATGTAGTGGGAAAGTGTGCTAAGTTTGATAGAGGGAATAACTTTTCCATGTTTGGTTGGAGGAATCTAATTTTAGATGGGAATAACATTCCCACCACTTTTCCACTTGAGTGGGAATATGGTGGGAATGTCATTCCCACCTAAAAGGGTGGGAAAGTTAACTTTCCCAAGAAAGTGTTACTCCTTTTCACTTGTCTTTCTCTTATATTTTAAAATTTTAATAACTTTTCCATGTTAACCAAACATGGTAATCTTATTCCCACAAAAAAAAAAATATACTTTCCCACTAAAATAACATTCCTAGAAAAGAGATGTAAATGACATTACCACAAACCAAATATAACCTAAATGACATTACCATATAATACCACAAACCAAACATAACGTTATTAAAGAAATATCAAGCTCTTTCTACTAAATCCAATTAGTACCTAATTTTTTTTAAAAGTATAAATTAATACTATAGTACTATATGTATGTATTCTTGTTTTCTGCCAAAAAAATAGTACGTACTATACATATTTCGTCATCAACGACATGAAACAACTGTACTTGGCTAATATTGATGAGCAAGATTATATCATAATATTATATATTAACTGATAAAAAATAAAAGGTGATGATGGGAATATAAGCAAAGGTGATTACTGTTTAGAGTCAAATTATAAATGAAGAATTAAGAATTTAGAAGTTGGTGGGAAATCAATTGAAAATTGGGAGCTCTTTAGGGAAAGATGCATGAACCGAACCTAACTTTGTGACAATAAAATCTATGTGGGTCCTCTACCAAGGACATGACACTTCAATCACTCTTAATTTTCTCTCTTTCTCAAGAAAAATAATTCAAAATTTACTTACTAATCGCTTTCTAATTCTTGTCCTCAGTTGTATCAAAAAATTACAAATTCAATCATGATCGTTATTGAATTGAAAGATATCAACATAATCTTAGGTTTATGTCAGCTTAAATTTTCATTAACTACATAGTATAATTTTTGGCACTTTCTTAATGTGGTCACAATTTGTTTTAATCTCACAAGGGCCCCCGAGAGGTACCTGAGAATGCCACTTGCTGGTTTATTTTTAAGATCAACATCCAACATGTTATATTTTAATTGAAAAATATTCTGATTTAGGCCTATTAACAGAAACATTGGATCGAATGTTCATGCACTTGGATTTGGCTCTGCTCAGATGTTTATTTATTTATTTTTTATTTGCCTAATTGTAAATCATCCTAGATTTGCAAAAGAATTAGTACTATATATTTATTTATTAAATCATTTAGGAAAATTTAATCCTTATTTCAATCATAGCTAATCCCCCACTTGTATTTTTAGTAGATGATGACGACGTTTAATAAAACAAAAAAAGCAGAGCTGCTGATGAAATGAAATTTCTATTTTCATTTGGCACAGTGATTTCCAATCATTAGTTATCAATTTGTTGGTGTCATATATGATATATGCCCATGTTGTATATTATATATGTATAAACCATAAAGTGACCTATTATCTTTAAATTGTTTTTTTTTTCCTTTTTATTTTTCAAAAAAAGTTCTAAACCAACTAAATATAAATTTTCACTTTAAACCAACTAAATATAAATTTCTATTGGCACTGGACTCAAATTCATGGATCAAATGACTACTTCGGCCCAGCCAGAGAAAAGCTTGATTCTTTTCTATATCAGCCCAAAGCCCCAAACTCATCATAGATACTAACTTAGATTAATAGTTCCCTCCCACCAGCCATCGACTGCAACGCGATCACATGCCTCTTAGGGATCAGCCGTATTTCAACCCATTACGCAGAAAGTCATTCCATTTAAGTGAGGCGTCACGTCACCTTCTTCTCTCTTTGCAAGGATGCTAAACTACAGAATAGAACTAATTGCTAAAAGTAAAACCAAAAGAAGATACTATTATCAACTACTAATTCAGTTTGACAAAGAAGAAGAAGCTCAAGATGAGTTTTCTGCTGGTTTAGGCACCTGTAGATAAAAGGGTTTCCCACACTTTGTGTAAAATGAGAACCTTTTCCGAGTACTATCTATTTGTAAACAGAATAATCATATATTCTGGCGAGACTACCTCATCAGATTAAGCACATGCAAGTAATAACAACTTTTCAACGATGATACAAATATAAAGCACCGACAAATCCTGAAAATCCCAGTTGATCATTCCATAGCCGTGTCAAAAAAATACAGAGAGACTTATCACTAAATTCCTCGCTATTCCACTAATATTGAGTTTCAAGTATGAATGAAAGGCTCTTTCAGCATGGTTGAGGAAACAACATAGCATACAGAATCAATCTAAAGAGCTTCAGACCAATGGCTAAAATTGTAAGCATTTGTATCCATTTTCCATTTTACTCCATTTATATCTACTTGATCTAGTGAATCTGCAGAAACAGATCAGAATACCACGCTGAGGCCATGAACAGAAGGGACTAAGTGAAACAATATGTCAAGGTGCCCAACTTGCTTGCTGACAGTTGTGCACAATTTGCTATTGTTCCCAGTACTACAGGTTTCTAACTCTCAGCAGAAGAAGATGTCAAACTTAATTAAGAAGAAGGTATCTTTTCTATACCTACTGTACAGCTAGAGTACCCAGTTTCTCTTCCTCAATAAGATAATGACCGATGCTTTCCACCTTAACCTCGCTCTATAGAGAAAGTAAAGCACCCAAACTAAGCAATTCTATGTCCTAAAAGGTGCAAGGATATACACTGAATTGCACTGGCAAAACTTAAGGCATCTAGAGATTAAAGTTAATACTGCGAAGTCAAAACACCTAAACTAAGTAACTCTTCACAAAATGTCTAAAATTTAGAAGACTATATCTATTCTCTACAAAGAAACAACATCACACATTTTCACCGATAAATTTAACACCATTGCCATTGCATTCTTGAAATCAAATATACAACAGCAGTAATAAATTCTTGAAATCAAATATACAACAGCAGTAATAATTATAGCAACAATGAGAATAGCTGTTATAGTTATAATTATGAACAATGAGTATATACAACCTTATGTACATAGAACTTGAATAAGATACACTAAAGGAGAGATTTGGAATACCCAATTAATCTCCGAATCAGCAAACTGAAGCCAACCTTATTGGAACCTTCTCTCTGTCACCAGCTTCTTCCATCCCATTTGTCACAATTCTAACCACCTTCTTGAAGGCAAAATGCACACAATTCGACAACGCGATCCAACAAATCACCTCATAAAATAAATCCATAGCCGTACCCGTCCAAGGAGACGAGGACGAAGATTCATCCCAATTTTGGCCTCCAAACCCGCCAAAATTCCAACCACTCCCACCCCAATGGCTCCCTCCACCACCGCCACCGCCGGCGCCACCGCCAAAGCCAAAAGGACCATATACATCCCCTCCGTCACTACCAAATAAGAATCCATAATCTTCACCGTCGTTGGACTCATCTCCGCTGAAGTAAGTCCGCTTAGTACGCCGCTTTCTTCGGAGGAGAGTCCGAGGCAATACCTTGTAGGAGTTAGGCTTGACGGGAGGAGGTGCAACGGAGTCCACGGGAACAATTGCGGCGGTTAAGTGTAGGATTCCGAGATTATCGACGGATGAATCGGAGGAGATGGAAAGGTAACTGTTTCCCGCGAAATAATGATGGCGATCGAGGATTAATTTCGCAAACCCTAGGCCATGGGTAGTGGCTACGTTTAGCGTATCGCAAATTAAAGAGAGATCCATTCGTCGGCACCAAAAAAGGAATAAATTTCAAATTCAAGGGGAAAAAAGCGAGGAAATGTATAAGAGATTTGGGGGAGTTCTAGTTCTAGGGATTTAGGAAGTGCGGGAAAATAAAGAGGGGAAATTGGGGAAGCCGGAAGGAAAATTGGGGATATTTTGCCTCTTCTGGACGGAAGGTAATTGACAAAAATAACAAATTGTCAAAAAAACGCAACGTGCCTTTCATTGGGCGGTTTGAAACGGGTGTTCAATTTTGACGGGACAAAAACGGTGGCGTGCAAGACCCAGATATCATATTGGATCGGGTTAGCTATATATTGGGCTAGCTGCCCACTAAATACCAGGTCTTGAAAGCATTGGGCCTTAATTATGTATTTACCTTTCGGGCCGACCTGCTCTTAATAAAAGACCATATGAGCCCAAGCTAACCCATTTGATGATTCCATCTCAAAAACCCTAATCTTAACAAACATTTTCATCGTTATATAAGCCGCCTCTGCGATTCTCCGCAAAAACCCTCGACTCTCTTTTCACGGAGACACAAGAAGGGAAACCAACGATGGTGTCTTTGAAGCTCCAGAAGCGGCTCGCCTCGAGCGTGCTCAAATGTGGCCGAGGAAAGGTCTGGCTTGACCCTAACGAGATCAATGAGATCTCGATGGCTAACTCCAGTAAGTTCCTTCTCTCTGTAAATTTCTTCCTTTTTGTTCATTTCATTTATAAATACAAATTTAAATTTCTTAAATTGTGTAGAATATAGATCGTCGTTGTTTGTGTTCGTCTTTGGTTATTTAGGATTGGTTTCGTTTCTCCGAAAACATAGGGAAGGAAATGGTAGATTTGGCATCTGAATTTACACTTACTCGTAGGCAGTGAATACGGTAACTTAGTAATCGAAACTAATTTTGTGAAATAAGTTCTTTGGATTACGTTTTTCCCCATTTACTTGTGTGAATCTTTGGGTGCTAGTCTAGTTTTGTTGCAATGAATCCTTGAGAATCTGGTAGAGCTTTGGGCGTTTGATATCGTGTTCAACCATCCATGTCTGCACTATGAAGTTGCTTCATGAATCATACTTTCTTGAGTTAGCTTTAAATCAAGCTGTTGGGTGTTTTTTTTTTTGGGTTCATTCCTTGGATGTGTCAGCTAACCTGCTTTGGTAATTGTTTGCAGGACAGAATATCAGGAAACTGGTCAAGGATGGTTTTATCATCAGGAAGCCGACCAAGATTCACTCCCGTTCTCGTGCACGCAGAATGAAAGAGGCCAAGAGAAAGGGTCGACACTCTGGCTACGGTATGATAAATCACAATTCAGTAGTATATATGCAATGATTGGATGCATTATTGGTTCTCTTTTTCCTCATAGTCAACTGGCATTAATAAGTCATCTAAATGTTTTCAGGTAAGAGGAAGGGTACCAGGGAGGCAAGGTTGCCAACTAAGATCCTCTGGATGAGGAGGATGCGTGTATTGAGGCGCCTGCTCCGTAAGTACAGGGAATCAAAGAAGATTGACAAGCACATGTACCATGACATGTACATGAAGGTTAAGGGTAATGTGTTCAAGAACAAGCGTGTCTTGATGGAAAGCATTCACAAGTCCAAGGCTGAGAAGGCTAGAGAGAAGACTCTTTCCGACCAGTTTGAGGCCAAGCGTGCAAAGAACAAGGCTAGCAGGGAGAGAAAGCAGGCCAGAAGGGAAGAACGGCTTGCTCAGGTAATATGAACATCTGAGTTGACTTGTAAATTGGTATTGTAATGTGAAAATGAATCTTTGGTGCTGTCTGATGTTTTAAGTGGTGATCCATTGCTGTTTGCTTTTCCTGTATTCAATATTTGTGTAAGTTGGTCTACCATATGTGACTTAATTTTGTTTTCCTGACCATTTAGGGACCTGGTGGTGAGAAGGCAGCACCTCCTGTGCCCACACCCGCACCCCAACAGGCCGAGTAAGTTTCATGAAAAGCATTGCTGTAATTGTTGCTAATCTTTTTTTAACTTTCAACATGTCTAATTTGGATGTCTTTTGATTTGTTTTCGCAGGGTTGGTAAGAAGTCCAAGAAGTGAACCAAGTAGTGAAGATGGATAAACTTTATATGTTAATGCCTTTTGTTTTCACTGTAGGAGTTTGTTTGCAAAACTCTGTTTTCTTTGATGTTAAAAGTTTTAATTACTATAAATTACGGAATTTTGGAAACCCCTATGCTGTTATATTTGAAGATAATGTTTGTGGTACTATTAGTTTATTGTTGCACGTCGTATGATTTTGAAATCTTGCTTCAACAGTCCCAAATCCACCTTCCAGTCGTACACAATGGGCATAGTTGTTTGATAATTCAATAACTCGTTGAATGTTTGGTGAGATTTTGAGGATAGGAATTTCAAATTCGAGTTATAATTTGCTGTTTACTTGCACGTTATAATTTCTCTATTGGATTGTTGGTGGCTAAAAGCAAGTGCTAGAAGTGGGCAACATTTTATGAGCCATTTTTTAGCCATTTGCAATGGCAATACTTGAGATTGTTGCTTGACTTCGTGACCTTGCTTAAGGGTTCAGACTTAGAGATCTTGCTTAACATTGGTATTGTAAGCAACATTTTAAATGAACACTTAGATTAAATGGTGATAGTTTCCTGATTAACTTGAACCAAGATGAAATAGAATCTAATTTAAATGCAATTGTTATCACTAATCCATTTGGGAATATTAATAAATTCAATTTAAGTTAATCTTTGTATATAATTGTGCAAGGTAAGAAGAGTTGAGGCCGCCTGAAAAACATGCCCTCGTGTCTTAAAGTTCGGACCATCTAGAGACCCAACAAGTAATCTCCAGTTTTGACGTCGTTTTCGCAATATTTTTTTTTGTTTTAAATTTCCACCTTTATATTCCAAAAAGTTAAAAAAAAAAATTTAAATAAAACAAATAAAAAATCCCATTCAAAAAGGCAATTCCGTTTCTCCCTCTCCTTTCTTTTTTTCTCTGGATCCGTTTTTCATCCTGTTCTCCAATTCGATCTTCAATTTTAATCAGATCGAACGTAAAAACAACATAGAAGATTTTCTTTGGATCTTTAATTTAATTAATTATTTATAAATCAAATGGCATCGGAACAATTGATGTCCGGAGGTGGCCCTCGCTACTTCCAGATGCAATCGGAGCCGTTACCGTCGATGATGTCATCGTTCTTCTCGTTTGCCCAAGGTGTCGCCCCTGAGTCAACTCGAATTTTCGACGAGTTACCTAAAGCCACGATCGTCTCCGTCTCCAGACCAGACGCCGCCGATATCAGCCCCGTGCTCTTATCTTACACCATCGAATTCCAATACAAACAAGCAAGTTTTCGCTCTCAATTCTCCAGTAATATGTTTTTTAGATTACTTTGATATACTGTTAATTCGAATTATATGTTTCGATCTTAGCTACTTCAATGCTAATTTCTGCGTTTTGAATTCTTCAGTTTAAGTGGCGTTTATTAAAGAAAGCTTCACACGTATTTTACTTGCACTTCGATTTGAAGAAACGATTGTTTATCGAAGAAATTCATGAGAAGCAAGAGCAGGTGTGTGAATAAAATGACAATGTTTTTACCTCTGTTTTGCTGCAATTCGAATTTACTTATATCAATTAAATGTTTGCTTTCGAAGGCTTAGGATTTTGATGTGGTTTTCACACTGAATATTATTATATTAAAGGTTAAAGAATGGCTTCAAAATCTAGGAATAGGAGACCATACGCCGGTAGTACAAGATGACGATGAACCCGATGATGATGCTATTCCTTTACATAACGATGAAAGCTCTAAAAACAGGTAATTGTTATTCTTTTAAAAAATAATTATAAAAAAAGGGTGTAAAGAATTGAAAAGTTAACTTCCCGGTCTTATTGAGTGGCTTTCTTTTCATTTCTTCTTATTTTTCTACTCAGAGATGTTCCATCAAGTGCTGCCCTTCCAGTTATTAGACCAGCCTTGGGAAGGCAATCTTCTATGTCAGACAGACCAAAGGTTGCAATGCAAGAATATTTGAACCACTTCCTCGGCAATATGGATATTGTTAACTCTCGAGAGGTATGCTGTTGACTCTTTTGCAATTTGCTGTTCATTAAGATTCATCCCCGTAGGAATTGGACCTTTCTTTAGTAGAGTTTACTATGCCAAGAGAATAAACCGTGTAAATGTAATAGTCTATTTTAGTTACTATTGATTGATGTTCTCTGTTTCTGATCGTGTATTGGTGTTGATAATAGATGATCGAATTTAACTTAACTTTCCTTTTTCTCATGCAACTGTCATGTCATGAAGTAGAGTAAGCCTCTTTAATGCTGGTTGAGTAAATTGTAAGTTGATTGATTGAAAGGATAATGTAATTTTAGTCAGAGTTGTTAATTCAAGTATGGATTTACTTATTATAGAACTTAGCTATGCATTTTATGTTTTGAGATTTTTTTTAATCCATTTCCCCCTCTCAATTTTCTTGTAGGTTTGCAAGTTTTTGGAAGTTTCAAAGTTGTCATTTTCACCAGAGTATGGGCCTAAGCTGAAGGAAGAGTATGTAATGGTCAAGCATCTACCAAAGATTGCAAAGAATGATGACTCTAATAGATGCTGTGCATGCGATTGGTTCAATTGCTGTAATGACAACTGGCAAAAGGTAATGTGATCTCATTTCTGAAAGTCCAGCTTATATTCAACTTAGATGCACTCATTTCAGAATATATGTTGCGTATGCATGTTGTGCAGTAAGTACTAGTTGCTCTCTTCTCGCTCCAAGTATTCTTAGTTAGGAGGAAAGTTGGCATAACAGTACTCCACATTTGTGCTCCAGTGTGATATAATTTGAATAGTTTTCACTTGGTCAGCTGTTCTGAGTTATGCAGAATATGCATAGGAATCTCCTACCATAGCTTAGTGGGGGAGATTGGTTATATTGAACTTAGATTATAGGATTGGAGCAGAGGGTTTTGAGATGGATTAATTGCTATTATATATGCATTGTTTTATGCTTAGGAACTTTCGTGTAGCTAATGTGTTAAGATTTGTTGCCTTAATCTTGCCTTATGGGCAGTAACTCTCTGGTTTGGACCATTACCCTCCTTTGACATCATATCGGGAATTCGTATTTTCAATTTTAGTTATTTGATAGATCCGTGTTTTTCTGTTTACATTTCTAATGATTATTTACAGGTATGGGCTGTACTGAAACCTGGGTTCTTGGCCCTGCTGGGAGATCCTTTTGATACAAAACCATTAGACATAATTGTTTTCGATGTATTACCAGCCTCAGATGGTAATGGGGAGGGCCGGGTATCATTAGCGGCGGAAGTAAAGGAACGTAATCCTTTACGCCATGCTTTTAAGGTCAGTAGCGTTCTTGCTGTCTGTTTAGTGTTTAGTTGAAGTTTTGACATTTTATAAAGCATGCTAAATTGAAGACACTATTGTTCATAATCAATAACCTCTTAATTCTTATTGTTAGGTCATTTTCTCATTGTTTTTTGGATAATCCAAACGACAAAATTCTTCAATCAGAAAACCTTGTGATATTTCTTCCATCCAAAAACATATTTTGTCCTAAAGTTCATTATAAATAATTTGTTATGTTTTAAAGCTTTAAAATCAAGATAAATTTTTGGGTTTTTTGGACTGGAGATTTTGTTGAGGTTATAAGTTCTTTCCACACACCAGAAGAACTTTTTATCTCTATAATTGAGGGTTTAGTTGTTTGTCTGATGAATGTATCTAGAGAAATTCACTTTCTAACAGATAATTGGGAACTTCAAAAGGTGACATGTGGACTCCGAAGCATAAGGCTAAGAACGAAGAGTAGTGCTAAAGTAAAAGATTGGGTTGCTGCAATCAATGATGCTGGACTTAGGCCCCCTGAGGGCTGGTGTCATCCTCATCGCTTCGGCTCATTTGCTCCTCCAAGGGGATTGACAGAAGATGGTAGTCAGGCTCAATGGTTCGTTGATGGTAGAGCTGCTTTTGATGCTATTGCTTCTGCGATTGAAGATGCAAAATCAGAGGTATGTGCTTTCTACTCTTGCAGGCTGAAATGGGTTGATTTTAAAGTTTCAAACGTATTTATCTGCTCTTTAGCATGAAAAACATGTTGTATGATTCTAAGAATTATGCAGATATTTATGTGTGGCTGGTGGCTTTGCCCAGAATTGTATCTACGGCGTCCTTTTCGTGAGCAGGCATCCTCCAGGCTTGATGCGTTGCTGGAAGCCAAAGCTAAGCAAGGGGTTCAGGTATTTTAATCTTTCATTTTTCTATGTGTTAGAAGGTTCATTTATATGAAGTTCATAATTAACTCCTGTTTTCTGTAAATTGAAAGTGAATGTTCAGTCCTTTATTTCACCAGACATATCATCTTGTTTTGGGTGTGTTCAAATGTACATGACTAATATATCAAGGTGTATAGCTTTTCCAGTATGTTACCATTCCATTTTTTTGTTGATGGGCTTGGTCACCTTTTGACTGTTGGAAGACCTTTGGTTTGATTTTGAGCCCTCTAAATTTTACGAACCTGATTTAACTTTACATTCAGGTTTATCTATAAGAGGTCTCTGCATTCCTGATAAAAAAAAAAGTTGATTTTTGGCCGATTAGTTTTTCAATTATGTACTTGGAGTAATGATCTGAATGTGTCTATGACTGCAGATATACGTCCTTCTCTACAAAGAAGTTGCTCTTGCTTTGAAAATTAATAGCGTCTATAGCAAGAGAAAGCTTCTTAGCATTCATGAGAATGTGAGGGTATTGCGGTATCCAGACCACTTCTCTACTGGTGTCTATCTATGGTATGCATTACTCTTGTGTAATTGACTGTGTATAGGCAGTTAAGTTGTAACCTTTTACCATTATAGTAAGATTGGATCTTTTTAAGACTCTAAACTTATATTTGTTCTACCTGAAGGTCCCACCATGAAAAACTTGTGATTGTTGATTACCAAATTTGTTTTATTGGTGGACTTGATTTATGCTTTGGTCGGTATGACACATTGGAACACAAGGTGGGTGATAATCCTCCTTTAATATGGCCTGGAAAAGACTACTATAACCCAAGGTTAGTTTTAGTTTAAACAAAGATTCTTGTTTGGATGTTTGACTAACATTTTTCAGAAACTTGATTATGAATTTGTACCATTTATTCATTTTCAACAGGGAATCTGAACCAAATTCATGGGAGGATACAATGAAAGATGAGTTGGATCGAGGAAAATATCCTCGAATGCCTTGGCATGATGTTCACTGTGCACTCTGGGGACCACCTTGTCGCGATGTAGCCCGTCATTTTGTTCAGCGCTGGAACTATGCCAAGGTCTGTATTTATTTAAAACTGGTAATGCTCAGTATTAACATTTTTATTAATGATGGTGTTTTTTGTTCTTTTCTCAGAGAAATAAAGCTCCATATGAGGAAGCAATTCCACTACTGATGCCTCAGCAGCACATGGTAATTCCACATTATATGGGAAGAAGCAAAGAGACTGACTCTGAAGCCAAGAATATTGAGGAGAATAGCAAAGGCATGAAGAGACAGGATTCATTTTCTTCTAGATCGTCTTTACAAGATATACCTCTACTTTTGCCTCAAGAGGCTGAGGAGATGGACGGTTTCAGTGGGCTTCCAAAGTCAAATGGGTTGGACTCTTCTGCAAATAAAAGTGCTTCTTTTGCATTCCGGAAGTCCAAAATAGAACCACTAATTTCAGACACACCTATGAAAGGCTTTGTGGATGACCTTGGCTCCTTGGATGTTCATCTGGAAAAATCTTCAGATGTAAAAAGGCATCCTGGAAACAGAATATCAGACCCAGAATGGTGGGAAATACAGGAACGAGGTAATCAAGTTGGTTTTGCTGATGAGACTGGACAGGTCGGTCCATGTACTTCGTGCCATTGTCAGGTGGGCTGTTTTCTCCACTACGACTCCATTTTTTTTTTATTGGCATCTGCCTCATTATATTGGTTTATGTTTCTTGTTTTTTGGCAGTGTGATATTCCAATTTCTTAGTCTTACTTTCAAAGTACTTAAATACTATATTATTGGAATTCATGTCATATAGTGTGGTAAACATGATGATAGAAGACCAGAAAAAGAAAACTTATAATGATAGTGACAAGAAAGTATGTCATGGAGGTCTTAGTGTGGAATGAACGAAATACAAACAGTTAACATAATTGGTTTGCATCATGATGCTATAGGTTTGCAGCCATTTCTAGTGAGCTTTCAATTTTTGCTATTGAAAGGAAGCTATAATCCAGACTCTGCAGTTAGTTTGGTATAGGCACAGTGATAATATTTATGTGATCTGTCATTGTTTCGACGATTTTCTTATTCATTTGTGAGTAGATTTATAGCTTGTAAGGAGTGTCAATCAATTATGATATATAATTTTCAGATCATAAGGAGTGTTAGTCAGTGGTCTGCTGGAACCAGCCAAATAGAAGAGAGCATTCACTGTGCTTATTGCTCCCTCATTGAGAAGGCAGAACACTTTGTATACATAGAGGTATATGCTGATCCTTTTAATCTTCTAATTGGCTTTAGACCATGAATCATGTAATTACTTGTCTTACTTTCCTACTCTGATTTCATTGTTGCACGACCTTTCCAGAATCAATTTTTTATATCAGGCCTATCTGGAGATGAAATTATTCGGAATCGTGTGTTGGAAGCATTATACCGGCGAATCATGCGAGCATACAATGATAAGAAGTTTTTCAGGGTTATCATCGTCATACCACTGCTTCCAGGTTTCCAGGTTTCATTTCTTGGGCTAAACTCTTTTAACTTGAAGTTCAGATCATGGTAGTATATGTATGAACTGATTTTAAGTTTAACAGGGGGGTCTTGATGATGCCGGTGCAGCATCTGTGAGAGCCATAATGCATTGGCAGTATCGAACCATTTGCAGAGGACAAAATTCAATATTGCATAACCTTTATGAGCATCTTGGTGCCAAAACTCATGATTACATATCTTTCTATGGTCTCAGAGCATATGGCAAACTTTTTGAAGGAGGTCCTGTGGCGACCAGTCCGGTATTTTCTTGCACTAACACTCACTTTTTCATCTGTCATTTCTGCTTAATTCTCTTAATAATAGCACAAGCTGTCATAGCAACTTATCATAGAAAGCATGCACGTGTGAGATGATTGATTTGTCCCTTCTAATTTCTGCAGGTATATGTGCATAGTAAAATCATGATAATTGATGACTCTGTAACCTTAATTGGTTCAGCTAATATTAATGATAGGAGTTTACTCGGCTCAAGAGATTCAGAGGTATTGCTGCATGATGGAACACTTCCACATATTTTTATCCTTGACTAAGAAATGACATGTCTGTATTACATTTTTAGAAGTTTGATATCACAATTAATATTTCAGATTGGTGTGCTTATTGAAGACAAAGAATTTGTTAATTCATGCATGGGAGGAAATCCATGGAAGGCTGGAAAATTTTCTCTGAGTCTTCGCCTCTCATTGTGGTCTGAACATCTTGGCCTTCGCCGAGGGGAGGTTTGTGAGCCATCATCCATTTTTCA
Organism: Corchorus capsularis; assembly: GCA_001974805.1. Taxonomy (NCBI): domain Eukaryota; kingdom Viridiplantae; phylum Streptophyta; class Magnoliopsida; order Malvales; family Malvaceae; genus Corchorus; species Corchorus capsularis. The sequence continues at coordinate 42,412 of AWWV01015160.1, forward strand.
TTCAGATTATGCTCATTTAACTGGACATAGAGATCAGCCATTTGATATTCTTAAGTATCCCGTGTGTCTTTTTGCTGTTAAATGGTTCTTCCTTTTTGTTTTCTTGCACCTCAGATAAACCAAATAGTTGATCCAATCAGCGATTCGAGTTATAAAGATATATGGGTTGCGACTGCAAAGGTGAGAACTGGATTCACATGTTCTTTTCAAGTAGTGTGATGAGGCTAGATGATCACCTGTATTAAGAACTTGTAGCTGCTCAATGAACTGATGCATGCATATTGTCTGTAACTCTTTATATCTTCTACTAACGAACATCACATGATTTAATATGACAGATGAATACAACAATCTACCAGGATGTGTTTTCCTGTGTCCCAAGTGATCTCATACATTCCAGGTACGACAGTATTTTCTGCTTATGCTTTTTTTTTTTTTTTAATCCTCGACAAGTATCATCCTACTACGAGTCTATAATTCGATGTTACAACAAACATGCCAGGCTTGCACTCAGACAAAGCATCTCGTTTTGGAAGGAAAGGCTTGGTCACACTACTATTGATTTAGGAATAGCCCCTGAGAAGTTAGAATCTTATCACAATGGAGATATCAAACAAACAGATCCGATGGATAGGTTAAAGTCGGTACGGGGACATCTTGTTTCTTTCCCCTTGGATTTCATGTGCAAAGAAGATTTAAGACCCGTGTTTAATGAGAGTGAATATTATGCATCTCCTCAAGTTTTCCATTGAGTGGGGAGATTACACGAACACGAAGCCCCCTTTTTTCTTTTTTCCTTTTCTTTTTAATTGGATATAAAAGTTCATTCTTTCTCTCGAAAGATATGCACAGAAATTATAGAGAGGAGAGGCTGACTATATATTTTCCCAAGTCTCTTCACGAAATTATTTGTATCTCAATCATTCTTTTTTGTATAAAACACTTTTTATCTTTTAAATTATTCTAACCACTTCCATCTTGAAGCTTCTTGCTCTTTCCTCTTTTACTCTTTTAAATGAAAGCCAAATTTAAGAGGCAAAGCTTTAGGAATTGAATGTGTTTTGATATCTTAGCTTAGGAATTGAATTCCTTTTGGGGTTTAATGAGAGTAAGAGATTGATCCTTTTTGGTTTGAGAGATCGAATTTGTGTCATCACCCTTTCTCGGTAGAGACCATTTATTGTTTCGATCGATCATTTGTTGGTCTCAGGGATTGAAAACTGATAATTGCAAATGTCATCCATGAATGTAAAAGTTAATGTGATCCATAAAAATTGGAAATGCCACATGATCGGCTCCAATAATTTTGGCTTCACGCCTTTGCCTTTTTGAGCATGCTAGATGTCGTGTCGGCGAAACCTAAGCAATGAAAACAACATCCATTTATAGAATTCGAATCCAAGTTCCCCACCTTTTTTTTTTTTAGAGTTTGACCCTCGTCGGGATAAGCATCAAAATTATTGTGCTCGGGGAGTTGAATGATATCAAAAACAACTGGCTAACGATCCAAGTCAAATAATCTTTATGCTTCTAAAAAAATCTTTAATCAATTCACTTCTTCCCTTCAATAAATTATAACCTCAATCTCGAATCTTCATATCTATGACATTCTTTCTGTTCTTGGCAAATATCTAGTACTTTGAATTGGTGGGATCCCATATGCTCTTGGGATTCCATAATTATTCATGAATCATTTTCCATCTTATTATTTTTATCAAAAAAAAAAAATCCCATCTTATTAGGTCCACCATCATCCAACTACCATCATTATGTATCCAACGTTGGGAGTGGTCTTTTACCAAATAAAGTTTAATATGTGGTTGAAAAATGTTTATGCTATTATTCTAACATATATTTGTGGCACAAAATGTATGTCATCCAATGGTATATATGTAGTAACATTTATTTTACATATTGATGCACATCAAAGTTTACTAAATCTTATTTATATATATTCATGTGAAATTAGAGCAGGTTTCTTGGTCATTCTACCAATGTTAGGTTGAGTAGAAGAAATTCGATATCTTTAAAGTCATATCTTTAGTTCGGGTCTTATAAATGAAAAAAAGACGTTGAAAGGATATCGCGTCACTCAATTTGGGATCGAAAGTAGCTCATTCCAGATTAATGGATGCTCAACAGATGATTTTTTTATCAACATAGAGTTGTAATTTTGTTCTGGGGTCACAATCATGTACATGGGGTCTTACACTATGGTCCCCTAATCCGACTGGCCAACTGGTAGCCATGTGTTTGGTGTTTTCCTTGGAGCTGGAAACAAAGAAAAATTCTTAATTGATCCTCTTTTAAATTAATGCAAATAATTTATAGATAGTGGCTTAAAACATCATTAATTAGTTGGAATACTTGATCAATCATCATCTCCATTTTTTTTAATTCACCTAAAGCCTTTCACGATCGTCCTTAATTAACTACTCCTCTAGATAATACTATTTTTATCTCCAACCATTTTAAACCATGAAAAATATTTTATTTAATTACCGTTCATCAATTTATTAATAAAAAATTTTACAAGCTTCTGACCGACTTCTCATATTTTATTCTTATTAATCGAAGTCTTTATGGTTAATGCAATCTTCTTTTCATGAGTTCATATAATGCGACGCCAATATAACAGTGACGTTAATTTTTTTGTATAATATATGATTTGTTTCAGAAATGTCCAAACTACCCATGGTTTTAACATTATTCAGCAATTAAATCAATGGTATTTTAGTCCTTTGAGGTCGACCCTGCTTATGGTTGCTGTGAAGATATACATTACATTACGTACTTACAAACTATGCTTGCAAATGTTTGATAACAAAAATGGAGTCTAAGCCACTCGAGACTTGTTGTTCATCTCCAAGTATCCGTCAGGTTCGATCAGGTGACGACTTAAGATTCCGGCCATCGACATCGGAGTCGCCAAAGAACTGTGAGATTTCAGCCATATAGCCGATCGTTTCATTGAACCAAATCCCTGCAAAATTAATAAGGTAAACTTTTATGTCATGTCGTATGCAACTTTTCTTATAATTTCATGTGTTTCTAATGGTTTTTGGGAGATGAAGTATTTGAATGATCAAATTCAAATGTATTGAATTTCAGAAACAAGATCAAATTAAGTACTTAGATAGAAAGCTGCAGCCATGGTGCTATTCCCATCGTTGCTGGATGGATTGGCAAGAAGTGTTTCGATCAAGAAAGGGAAGAATAATAATGGTCAGACGTCATCGACGGATGTTGGAAGAGAAGCAGCGGAAACCATGGCCAAAGATGCAAAGAAGAATGAGTTGATGCTTAGTTCTTCCGGTACCGTCAAGTCAAACAGGTCAAATAACTTTGCTTCTGTGTGTTCCAAGAGAGGACAGAAAGGAATCAACCAGGATTGTGCAGTTGTTTGGGAGGTATGTTATATATGATCATGATTTAATACTGAAATTATTAACAATTTCAACCAGGATTGAAATTAAAGAAACCTAATTAAAAAGATGGGTTTAATTTGTGATTGAGTTTAGGAATTTGGGTGCCAAGAAGACACAATATTCTGTGGCATATTTGATGGGCATGGACCATGGGGTCATATTGTAGCTAAAAGGGTGAGGGAATGGGTGCCTCCTTCTTTACTATGCAACTGGCAGAAAAACCTTATTGCTTCAACTTCAACTGAGGAGTTGGATATGGATCAATTGAACACAAATATTCATCATCAGTTTGATATTTGGAAACAATCTTACTTGAAAACTTATTCTGATATTGACCTTGAGCTTAAGCAGCATCCTGGAATAGATTCTTTCCGTAGTGGGACAACAGCCTTGACAATCATCAAACAGGTAGGAATTAATTACTAGGAACATGAACATAACATTTTTTCTGTTTAATTTGTTTCAAATTAATTAACAAGACAGCGCTAATTAATTTCTTGATTTTGATCATGATGATCAGGGTGAACATCTTGTTATAGCCAATGTTGGTGATTCTCGGGCGGTACTTGCAACCACATCGGATGATGGCAATTTGGTTCCACTTCAGCTTACAGTTGACTTCAAGCCTAACATCCCTGGTTAGAAATTTTCTCATCTTTTTCTCATACATACCCTTTTATTCATAGATTCTGAGGATTTTAATTTATTCATATTGTTGATAATTGATATAAAATTTGACAGAGGAGGCTGAAAGAATAACGCAGTCAAAAGGGCGAGTGTTTTGTTTAAGAGATGAACCAGGGGTTTACAGGGTGTGGATGCCTAATGGTGACTCGCCAGGGTTAGCCATATCAAGAGCCTTTGGTGATTACTGCGTCAAAGAGTTTGGCCTCATTTCTGTGCCTGATGTCACCCAAAGAAACATCACAACCAAAGACCATTTCGTCATTTTAGCAACAGATGGGGTATGTATATATGCAGCAATACGTGATCACTTCGCTTTTTTGCTTCATATATAAATGTTTGATTATTATGTGGATTTATTTATATATATGAATGTTGGTATATATGTAATATATATGCAGGTTTGGGATGTGATTTCCAATGAAGAAGCAGTGGAGATCGTTTCTTCGACATCAGAAAGGGAAAAATCAGCCAAAAGATTGGTTCAATGTGCCATCCGCGCTTGGAAATACAAGAAAAGAGGCATTGCAATGGATGATATGTCGGCTATTTGCCTCTTCTTTCATCCCACTCTGTCTCCACATCTCCTCAATGCCTTCAAACAGCCTTCTCCAAAGGACAAAGTATTCTAATGCTAGCCAGCTTGTTGCTATTTGCCTTTCTATTTCATTGCCCTAGCTATATGCTCTATGTAGTATTATATATGGATACTGTAAAACTATTTTCAGACACTTGAAATTTTGCATCTCCCTTACCTACAAGGAGAAATGCCTGAAATATGTTGTTGATATTCAAGGATCATATTATATGTTGTCCTTTTATGTGGCTTTAATATAATTTGGAATATGGGTATCTTCTATATAGTATAGTATGGTACTAGTAAATTTTGAAGAAAAAAAATTATTTATTCCCACATCAAATAGAAAATGACAAAATTTCTCAATAAAACCCATTAACAATGAACACAAATTTTCCTATATTAGAAGGCCATTCTCCCCTAATTTGATCAAATATAGTAATTAATTAGTATTAATTAAATTGATTATTATTCCAAACTATGAAAGAATAGTGACAAAATATAAAGAGAAATTGATTGATAAAGAAAACAATATTAATTCAAACAAGATGTTATTCATGCGCATTCACGCTGATTTTTTTTTTAATAATCGCACAAAAAAATTTTAATTTTAAGAAAAAAAAGTGACAGAAGGATTTTTAATTTTGAAATGAGAGAATCTTGAATAAACAAATAGAGTTACTAATTCAATTTTATCCCGATGTATTACTTTGGGTGAGAGAAAATACTAATTGTACCTATATAGTCAATGTGAAAGCCATGGCACTACCGTAGCTCTTGTCGTCTTTTTACTTTCACTTCTTCTTACGTAGCAAAAACAAAATGAGAAAGCAATTTACCCAATAATCAAGTTTGGATAAATGTCAACAGAAAAATAACCAAATATAGAGCATATAAAAGTTTGGAAATAACTTTTTTTGATATATTTACAAATTAAATTTGTTCTCGACTCATTATGTGGGTAAAGCTTTCATAATAATGTTGTTTTTTTCTATTCACAACCCTAATTGCATGATTTGTTCAAGTGATTCAACACTTATTCTCCTTAATTAAGACCTTGAGTTCATATATCTTGTCAGAGTAGAAAATTATGGGACTTTTACAGTAATCCGACTCGAATAAAATTAATCGCAAACGTCAGCACATTATGTGATTTACACTATAATGGGCCTTCTTCATGCAATTTGCCAACTAAAACTAACTACTAATGGGCCTTCGGCCCGTACAAATATTTATAGTCACGTGTAGTAGGTCATGTAATTCGCACTTCGAAATGACAACAACACCCCTACTCTTTATGCAATTTACTGACAAAGACCAATCAATATCGGGCCTTCAGCCCGTTTCAGTTTAAGCTTTACGGTCCAAATTATCTCTAGGCTTTAGCTCTCCTCGGCCTCTTCCAATGTCCAATTCTCTGTTTCTCTCTTTTCCCCTATCATTTCCACCTACACTCTCTCACGTCCGCGCGTTTAATTTACGCTCCACCGTCCACTCTCCGGTAACTTTCTCCGCTCCAACCTCTTATCTTGCCTCACACCGGAAATTCCTCTACATACCGTCTCTAACAATGCACTCGAACCCGAAACTCGCCGCAACTCAATTGGATGTGAGCCAACTCGACGACTTATCCGATTTCGAGAAACTCCTTTCACCGAGCGGTCACATCTCTATCTGCGGCTTCGGTTCCCTCCTTTCCGGTAGGTAAAGCTTTCTAATCTTTTAATTTGTTCATGATCTTAATCGCAATTCATTGATCATCGCTTATTGATTTCTTGAGAGCAGAAAAGAGCGCAAGAAGTACCTTTCCAAATCTATTAAACTTCAGAGTAGCGAAATTGAATGGATTTAGGCGCGTTTTCGCACATGTTGCTCCTATTTTCTTTGACCGCGGCATAGCCAAGCCAGAAACCAAGGTTTTTAATTTTGTCTATTTTGGTTTTTAATTTAGGGTTTTTAATTCATTTCCTACTTAGTTGAGTGTTGTGTTTTGATTTGAAACGCTTTTATTTTTCTCTTTTGTTTTAACAAGAAAATCAATGCAATTAATTTCAGGAGATATCAAGCTTAAGTGTAGAGCCTTGCGAAGGCGAGACCCTCATTGTCACTGTTTTTGAGATACAAAAATCAGAGGTATTATTTTTTCATTTAAAGAAATTCTGAGCATTTGAGTTGAAGGTTTCGATTTTTAACGGATATGTTATATATATGTTCCTCTATAAAGTCAGATTCCAGCTTTCATGGACAGGGAACTCGAGTTCAGATTTCTGGCTGTAAGTTTCTTTATTGTTGATTTCATGATGATTGCGTTTCTCTATCCATTGGAATACCTTGGCGATAACTGTGGATTGGGTTGTTTCTCTTACAGGTCTTGCCTGAAACACTTGATGGGGAGCCCTTTGCAAATCCTGGGGTGTGTAAAATTTGAGTCATTTACATTTTTTTTTAGTGGCATTATTCTCAAGAGCCTTTGTTTCTTAAATTATTTTTATTCAGTTTCTGTTTGAATTATCAATTTTGAATTTTGATTAATGCAGGTGCTTTGTGCTCGTTATAGTGATAAGGAATTCTTTCAAATTAGATGCAAAGGTTAGTTTTTTTCAGATTGCTAGACTCACTTGCGTTTTACTTTATTCTCGTTGCTTGTGACTCTATGAATTGTGATTGTGAGGAAAAGGAAGGATGATTTATTTGATGCTGCTTCAATAGATAGTTTTATAAAAGCTACATCTTTGTACAGGAAGTAAGGACATTTATTTCCAGCATTATGGTCGATATAACATCGATAAGATTTGGCGAGATGATATCTTGCCATGCCGTGTTTATCTCAGACACTGGTATGTACTATTTTTTTTTTTCTATAAATGCACCTCTATTTATCATTCATACAATATGTGAAGAATGGATAATACATTGCCATTGTGGACAAAGTAGTGCGTAGTCATTTCAATGACAAATAGTCAGCTCAATGGTTAGATTCAAGGGTGTTAAGAAGCCATATGAAATCTGACTCTAGGTTTCCTTAAATTCTTTGTGCTTAGATTCAACAAATGTCATCATATGAAGTATTTAAAAGAAGTACATTCATGAGTTTTCTGGTGAAGATAGGTGGATAAGATTGGCCTTCTGATCCGTTATTTCCAGTGCCTTTTAGAACTACTGACATCAATATGTAGTTTTTTTTTGGGCATCTCAATATGTAGTTTATAAAGTTTTCTGTAAATGACTAATTGATTTGTTATACACTTAGTGTATTGGCAGCTAAGAATCTTGGTGATATTGCCTACAATAACTTTCTGGATCACACTTTCCTTGGAGACCGAACAACGACAATCCGGACATATTTGGCAACAACAGGTTCAGGCATCATGGAAGAAGAGCCTCCAGAATCTCTCAAGTCTCGCTATGGTGGTTGACGATATACAATTGGCAGGCTATCCTTAGGATAGCTTTGGCCCTTTCATTACATATTTTCCACTTTTATAGTGGGTTTATAAGACTGATCGAATCAGTTTCATGGTTGGTTGTTCATATTTGTGACACTAAGCTTGATGAGATTAAGCTTCTCAAGTATGTTAATAAACATGATTGAGCAGATAGGATTTGTTCCCTTCTTAGTAAAAATCTTAATAAAAATTTGGACATTATTGTTGAGCTTGAGGCGCAGAATAAGGCTTGTGGAGGCAAAAAGACAGGTTTGATACCTTGCCATCCAAAGAAAATTTTCAATTTTGGTTATGTTGACCTTGTGGTTTACGCTGCTTGGGAAAACTGGAGTTTTTTAAACTGGAATGTTGTTTATTGTACTTTATATGATGATAACATATCTAGCTGCATTTTTTACTGTTGCTGCTCTCCTCTTTCCTAGTTCTTGGTTGTATCGAATTTTAAGAACTCTGTATTTGAGGTACACATTTCATGATATTAATCTTCTTCTCTTCTGTGACTTGAAGAAATTTTTAGTTTTGCATAATCATAAAGGTCAAGAGTCTCCTCAGAGTTCAAGTGATCATGTGAGAATTGGGCTGATCTCGTTGTGGGGTCAGGGGTGACCCTGTTTCCAGTTTCTTGCTAATTGCTTGATCAGACAGTCAATGATTTTACGAGACTTGGCTTGTTTTTTGGAGAATAGTTACTAACTTTCTGGCTGTACAATAGTTTCTTTCTAAAAAATAGGCTTCTTTTCACTTGAGAATTTAGTCCAATCAAGCAACCATCTTAATCTTATTTGGTATTTTAGGAATTTCCCCACTCTTCTGTTATGGTTGCAATGATTATTACAATGTGATATTGCTTCCAACATGAGCCCTCCAATTAAGTCTTTTGAGTTGTAATGCTGGACTGTTCCCTTGGGAATTTTGTGCTCGGATTACTGATTCTGATTCAACTGCAATACAATGTGTAAAGGAATTGTAAAATTGTTGTTGGTTGTGCTAGGGAGATCGCGCCGGCTATCTAAAGTTGATAGATTGCTCATGTGCTGGTGGGCTTTCACGGAACATATATCATTCTTGAAGGTTGTTTTGCTTTCTCTCCTGAATTCTACAAAGACAAGACTGGATTTTATCTAGCTGAAGTTTGTAAGTTCCTTTTTTCTCTGCTTCTGTTTTTAATTAATGCTTGCTCATAGGATTAGATGATTTTATCTAGCTGAAGTTTGTAAGTTCCTTCTAGCAGTGTAGGAAAGCGTCGCCGTCAACAAAGCTAAGAAGTAAGAAGGCAATAAAGAAGACACTTACGGAGGGAGAGAATGCAGGGCAGAGGGAGGAACACCATGCTCAGGTAATATAAGCATCTGAGCTGATTAATATATTGGTACTATAAGGGGAATATGAATCTTGTGTTGTCTGAAGTTCCATGTGGTAGTCCTTTGCCTTTTGCTTTTCCTGTATTCAATATATTTATATTTGTGAAGTTCCATGTGAAGGCAATCTTTAGATGAGATGATTTTTCAATATATCTCTTTCCTTTCCTTTCCTTCCCTATTTTTAATAATTTGATTTTTGAATACCTCTTAACTTGTTTTTTTGTTTTTGCCGAGTTTGGTGACTTGTGCTTTAAGACTCGTGGTTACTTCTTCCAGGTGCATGCAGATTCGGAATTGGTGCAAATTATTGCTGTTGTAAATATGAGCAGATAATTGCGTCTCTCGACGTAAGGTTCTTTTCTTCACTTGCATTCAGAGTCACTCAGACCTGGATCATGGGATCTTACACAATTTTAATTTACTGCAGGGTCCAAGCTCTCCTCGATCTCCTTCACCTTTCCACTGTCCTTATCATTCACATCTTCCCCAAAAAATGCAGAACATTGCAGCCAAACTTTTATTTGATTCCTCTGTGATCTTTCTTTGTTTCTTTTTGTGCTGGATTGTTTGTGCTGGTTGTTTCTTGTGAATTGTGTGGCCATTTGCTTGTTGCTGATTTCGTTTTATGCTTTTGATGATTGCTTGATTATGTCTTTTCTGTTTTGCAGTTCTTTCTGTTGCTGTTGTCTCTCTATAGGTGCAGTTGGCTAGATTTCCTTCCATTTGGAGCTTTTTTTTATGAAGGTGAACTACTTGTCAATCTTGTTGTTTCTTGGCGTTGATCTCCTGCACGTTGTCACTGTGTGGATCGTCCTATGCATCCCCAACAGCTCTGAAATCAAAACATTGCAGCCACATAATTTTTTGAATTTAAATTATTATCATGTTGTGCTGGGTGCTCTGTGATTTTGTTTGCCATGGATGTTGACTGTTTTGAATCATATTGCCATTGCATTGATCTGCTTGCTGTGATTTTTCTTTTGTCGTCTCTGATGGTTTCCTGAGATACTTAATGTTTTGATTATTTTAGATCTTTCATACTATCTGTAAAAATCCGCGACATGTTATTGCTCTACTTTAATTATAATATTTTTCGTATATCACACTCAGTATTGATTATTTTGGATCCCCCACACTTATATGTAAAACTCCGGAACACTTCATCACTCATCCTTAATTGTAGCATACAAAGTCTTGATTATTTTAGATCCTTTGCTTTAATTTTAATATTTTTGTTGTCTAGAACAAAAGTCTTGAGTATCTCGGATTCTCAACACTTATCTGTAAAACTCATCTACACGTCCTCACTCTGCTTTATTAATTGTATTTTTCGTATAAAACATTAAGTTTTGATTTATTTTGGTCTTTGGATCCTTCTCACTTATCTCTAAAAACTTGAAACGTCGTCACCATCCCATAATTATACTATTTTTTCGTATACCACATTAAGTATTGAATATTTTGGAGCACTGACACTTATTTGTAAATTACCTTCACACTACTTCTAATTGAAATATTTTTCATATAGCACCAGAAGTTTTGATTATTTTAATCCATAACACTTATCTGTAAAGCACCACGACACATAACTCCACCTTAATTTATATATTTTCTCTCTAGAACACTAAGTTTTGATTATTTTGTATCCTTTACACTTATCTGTAAAACTCCTCAATCTGCCTTTATTTTATTTTATTTTATTTTATCTTTAAGTATAAGACACCAACTTTCGATTATTTGAGATCCTTCACACTTGTCACTAAAAATGTGAAACGGCAACACTTTTATTAACCGCACAAAGTTATGATTATTTTTATACTCGATACTTACTTGTAAAAACCCTGAGTGCCAGAATTATATATATTTTAGGGATATTACACTAAGTTCTTATTATCTTTGATCCATAACACTTAATTGTAAAAGTCCGCGACGCTCTGGAATATAAATATTTTCGTATACGGCACTAAATTTTCATTATTTTTGATCCCTAGTACATATCTGTAAGAAAACGTGACACGTCACTGCCATACCGCAATTGTAATATTTTTCGTTTTGCACCAAAAATTTAGATTATTTTGGATCCGTCACACTTAGATGTAAAAATCCACCATCTTTCACATAAAACAATAAATTTTCATTATTTTAGATCCTTCATACTTATCTGTAAAATTCCACCACTGTGCTTTAGCTATTAAATTTTTCACATAAAACACTAAATTTTCATCCAATCCGCGACTTGTTATCACTCGTTCTTTTTTAAATTATTTCATATACTATACTAAATATTGATTATTTAAGATATTTTACACTGATTTGTAATAATCCGTAACACGTCATCACTTTGCATTAATTGCCTTAATTGTAAAATATTTCAAATAGCACACAAAGTTTTTATTATTTTGTATTTTTTACACGAAGTCGGTAAAATCCACCACTTTGACATTTAAAATTGTTGCGTAGTCTTTTGATTATGTTTGGATCTCCGTGACAAGTCATCACTCTGCCTCAATTATAATAATTTTCATATAGCAGCCTAATTGTTGATTGTTTTAGGCACTCTATACTTATAATTTTGACAGTCATCCTCTAATATATTTTTTTTCACATGCATATCTATCAAAATTCCTGATTTAGACCAGCGCCTAGCCTTATAGTTAAATTAATCAACTTAGGACTGAATTAATTGATCATTGAATCAAAATTGGGCCTAGATAGGTAACAATCTATGCCAAACTTGGGTTATTTTTGAAGAAAAAAAAAAACGCTTGTTACATACTGAATTGCTACGAATATGCGCTTTGTTATATTTTTAAGAGCTATTAGGCTTATATTAGATCCAATTCTAAAATGGAGTTTGTTCGGAAAAGAAACAATTTAACAGCCTGCAATTATTATTATTCAATTATATAAGTGATTCACGTAAAAACAAATCCTTAAATCTAATGTAGCTAAGATTTGATTAGACTAATAAATCTATTCCAAAGAGTCTCGGCGCCAAAAACCATGAAAAATAGAGTCGTGGCCCCGGAAGGTATTTTTAGTAAAAAAAAAAAAAACCGTAATGGTTGTACACGATTTCGGCTAAAAACCTAACCCGAAAAGTATTTCTTTAATTTTTTACCACAATACTCAGAAAAAATATATAATTCAACGTCAAAAAGATTGACGGACTTTTCACTCTTCTAACATCGTTTTTCCATTTTTTTTCTGAATTAATTTTTAATTAAATCGAAATATAATTGAGATGCACAAAAAAATAAATCCTTAAATCCAATATAGGTGAGATTTGGTTCGATGAATATAGATATTTCAAGAAGTTTTTCACCAAAAACCATGTAAAGTTGAGGCGGGGCTCCGAAATGCGTTTTTCGCCCAAAACCGTGATGGCTAGTACACGATTTCGACTAAAAACTGACTCGAAAAGTTTTTTCTCAATTTTTCGCCATAATACTCAGAAAAAATATATAATTCAACGCCAAAAAGATTGACGGGCTTTTCATGCTTCTAATATCGTTTTTTTTTAATTTTTTACCGAATTACTTTCTAATTAAATCGAAAAAAGATTCAGATGCTCATAAAAACAAATCCTTATATCCAATGTGGCTGACATTTGGTTCGATAAATATATATATTTCAAGAAGTTTTTGTGCCAAAAACCATGATGATAAAAATGACTCGAAAGATTTTTCCTCAATTTTTGGCCAAAATACTTATAAAATACATATAATTCAACGTCAAAAAAGATTACAGGACTTTTCACGCTTTTAATATCATTTTTCATATTTTTTTCTTAATTAATTTGAAACAAGCAAAAACCGTGATGGTACACGATTTCGGCTAAAAACTGACCCCAAAAGTTTTTTTCTCAAATTTTTGGCCACAATACTCAGAAAAAATATATAATTTAACGTCAAAAAGATTGACGTGCTTTTCAAGCTTCTAATATCGTTTTTTTCATTTTTTTCCGAACTAATTTCTAATTAAATCGAAACAAGATTGAGATACTCGAAAAAACAAATCTTTATATCCAATATGGCTGAGATTTGGTTCGATGAATATAGATATTTCAAGCAGTCTTCCTGCCAAAAATCATGCGTAATTGAGCCGGGACTCCAGAACGCGTTTTTCGCAAAAAACCGTGATGGTTAATACACGATTTCGACTAAAACCTGACCCGAAAGGTTTTTTCTCAATTATTTTCCACAATACTAAGAAAAAATATATAATTTAACGCCAAAAAAATTGACGTGTTTTTCAAGCTTCTAATATCGTTTTTTTCATTTTCTTTTTTCCGAATTAACTTCTAATTAAATTGAAACAAGATTCAGATGGTCGTAAAAACAAATCCTTATATCCAATGTGCCTAACATTTGGTTCGATGAATATAGATATTTCAAGGAGTTTTTGTGTCAAAAATCATGAAAAATTGAGTCGGGGCTCCGGAACGCGTTTTTAGCCAAAAACTATGATGGTTAGTACACGATTTCGGCTAAAAACTGACCCTAAAAGTTTTTTCTCAATTTTATGAAACAATACTCAGAAAAAATATATAATTCAATGCCAAAAAGTTTGACGGGTTTTTCAATCTTCTAATATCGTTTTTTCATTTTTTTTCCCCGAATTAATTTCTGATTAAATCGAAACAAGACTAAGATACTCGAAAAAAAAATCCTTATATCCAATATGGCTCCGATTTGGTTCGATGAATATTGATATTTCAAGGAGTCTTCCTGCCAAAAATCATACAAAATTGAGCCGGTGACTCCGGAACGCGTTTTTAGCCAAAACATGTGATGGTTAGTACACGATTTTGGCGAAAAACTAACTCGAAAAGTTTTTTCTCAACTTTTTGCTACAATACTCAGAAAAAATATATAATTCAATGCCAAAAAGATTGACGGGCTTTTCAAGCTTCTAATATTATTTTTTTCATTTTTTCCGAATTAATTTCTAATTAAATCGAAACAAGATTCAGATGCTCCTAAAAACAAATCCTTATATCCAATGTGGCTGACATTTGGTTCGATAAATATAGTTATTTCAAGAAGTCTTTGTGCCAAAAATCATGCAAAATTGAGTCGGGTCTCCGAAACGCGTTTTTAGCAAAAAACTGTGATGGTTAGTACACGATTTCGGCTAATAACTGACACACAAAATGTTTTTTCTCAAATTTTTGAAACAATACTCAGAAAAAATATATAATTCAATGCCAAAAAGATTGACGGGTTTTTCAAGCTTCATATATAAAATTTTTTCATTTTTTTCGAATTAATTTCTGATTGAATCGAAACAAAATTAAGATACTCGAAAAAAAAACAAATCCTTATATCCAATATGGCTGAGATGTGATTCGATGAATATAGATATTTCAAGGAGTCTTTCTGCCATAAATCATGCAAAATTGAGCCGGTGAATCCGGAACGCGTTTTTAGCCAAAAACTGTGATGGTTAGTACACGATTTTGGCGAAAAACTGAACCGAAAAGTTTTTTCTCAACTTTTTGCGACGATACTCAGAAAAAATATATAATTCAATAACAAAAAGATTGACGGGCTTTTCAAGCTTCTAATATTGTTTTTTCATTTTTCCGAATTAATTTCTAATTAAATCAAAACAAGATTCAGATGCTCCTAAAAATAAATCCTTAATTTCTGATTAAATCGAAACAAGATTAATTTCTGACATTTGGTTTGATGAATGTAGATATTTCAAGGAGCCTTTGTGCCAAAAATTATACAAAACTGAGTCGGGGCTTCGGAAAGCGTTTTTAGCCAAAAACTGTGTACACGATTTCGGCTAAAAACTGACCATAAAAGTTTTTTCTCAATTTTTTGAAACAATACTCATAAAAAATATATAATTCAATGCCAAAAATATTGACGGGTTTTTCAAGCTTCTAATATCGTTTTTTTTTTCATTTTTCCGAATTAATTTCTAATTTAAATCGAAACAAAATTAAGATATTCGAAAAAAAAAAACCCTTATATCCAATATGGCTTAGATTTGGTTCGAATATAGATATTTCAAGGAGTCTTCCTGCCAAAAATCATGCAAAATTGAGCCGGTGACTCCGGAACGCGTTTTTAGCCAAAAACGTAAACGATTTTGGCGAAAAACTGACCCGAAAAGTTTTTTCTCAACTTTTTGCGACAATACACAGAAAAAATATATAATTCAATGCCAAAAAGATTGACGGGCTTTTCAAGCTTCTAATATTGTTTTTTCATTTTTTTTCGAGATTAATTTCTAATTAAATTGAAACAAGATTAAGATACTCGGAAAAAATCAAATCCTTATATCCAATATGGCTGAGATTTGGTTCGATGAATATAGATATTTCAAGGAGTCTTTCTGCCAAAAATCATGCAAAACTGAGCCGGAGCTCCGGAAACACGTTTTTACCTCAAAACTCGTGATGGTTAGTACACGATTTCGGCCAAAAACTGACCCGAAAAGTTATTTCTCTACTTTTTGCCAGAATACTCAGAAAAAATATATAATTTAACGCAAAATAGATTGTCGTGCTTTTCAAGGTTCTAATATCGTTTTTTCATTTTTTTCCGAATTAATTTCTAATTAAATCGAAACTAAATTCAGATGCTCGTCAAAACAAATCCTTATATCCAATGTGGCTGACATTTGGTTCGATGAATATAGATATTTCAAGGTGCCTTTGTGCCAAAAATTATGCAAAACTGAGTCGGGGCTCCGGAATGCGTATTAGCCAAAAACTGTGATGGTTAGTACACGATTTTGGCTAAAAACTGACCCGAAATGTTTTTTCTCAACTTTTTGCGACAATACTTAAAAAAAATATATAATTCAATGCCAAAAAGATTGAAGGGCTTTTAGAGTTTCTAATATTGTTTTTTCATTTTTTCCCGAATTAATTTCTAACTAAATTGAAACAAGATTAAGATACTCGAAAAAAAAATCCTTATATCCAATATGGCTGAGATTTGGTTCGATGAATATAGATATTTCAAAGAGTCTTTCTGCCAAAAATCATACAAAACTGGGTCGGGGCTCCCGATAAACATTTTTACCCCAAAACCCGTGATAACGTTCACGATTTCGGCCAAAAACTGACCCGAAAAGTTATTTCTCAATTTTTTGCCAGAATACTCAGAAAAAATATATAATTTAATGGAAAATAGATTGTCATGCTTTTCAAGGTTCTAATATTGTTTTTTCATTTTTTTGCGAATTAATTTCTAATTAAATCGAAACAAGATTAAGATACTCGGAAAAAAAAAAAAAACAAATCCTTATATCCAATATGGCTGAGATTTGCTTCAATGAATATAGATATTTCAAGGAGTCTTCCTGTCAAAAATCATACAAAATTCAGCCGGTGACTCCAGAACGCGTTTTTAGCCAAAAACTGTGATGGTTAGTACACGATTTTGGCGAAAAATTGACCCGAACAGTTTTTTCTCAACTTATTGTGACAATACTCAGAAAAAATATATAATTCAATGCCAAAAAGATTGACGGGATTTTCAAGCTTCTAATATTGTTTTTTCATTTTTTTTCCGAATTAATTTCAAATTAAATTGAAACAAGATTAAGATACTCGAAAAAATACAAATCCTTATATCCAATAAAGCTGAGATTTGGTTCGATGAATATAGATATTTCAAGGAGTCTTTCTACCAAAAATCATGAAAAACTGATACTGGGCTCCCGAAACACGTTTCTACCCCAAAACCCGTGATGGTTAGTACACGATTTCGGCCAAAAACTGACCCGAAAAGTTATTTCTCTACTTTTTGCGACGATACTCAGAAAAAATTATATAATTCAATGCCAAAAAGATTGACGGGCTTTTCAAGCTTCTAATATTCTTTTTTCATTTTTTTTCAGAATTAATTTCTAATTAAATCGAAACAATATTCAGATGATCCTAAAAACAAATCTTTATATCCAATGTGGCAGACATTTGGTTCGATCAATATAGATATTTCAAGGAGTCTTTGTGCCAAAAATCATGCAAAATTGAGTTGGGGCTCCGGAGCGCGTTTTTAGCCAAAAACTATGATGATTCGTACACGATTTCGGCTAAAAACTAACCATAGAAGTTTTTCCACAATTTATTGAAACAATACTTAGAAAAAATATATAATTCAATGCCAAAAAGATTGACGGGGTTTTCAAGCTTCTAATATCGTTTTTATCATTTTTTTCCGAATTAATTTCGGATTA